>JAODUE010072127.1:0-15535 GCA_027564755.1 Amblyopsis hoosieri | reverse complement strand
TAAATTGTCTTTTATGCAGGAATTTATCAATGGAATGCAGGCTGCATCTTTACTGTGACCTCCGCAGCCACACACACACGTATATGGAAGGCTAGCTGCACTAAAATTGTAAATGTAAACATCACATCTGTGTGTGTGTTTCACCTGCAGGTGGAGCAGGGCCTCTAGGAGCCTGGCCAGACAAACCTCCAGCCGACACGAGCTCTCTCTTCTCCTGAAACACACAGGCAGAGGGGTTAGGTAAAGCAGCGTACCCTCCACACACAAGGCAGCGAAGCCGGAGAGACGAGCTCCTAACCTGGGAGTGGAGGCTGGAGGAGGCTCCTGGGTGTCCGGGAGGTCGGATGTGGTGGCCCGGGAGCTGTGAAGTCACTGCAGCCTCCCTCGCTTCCTGTTTGACCTGCCCTGTTGGGTGGACGCTGGCGTCTCCTGATCTCCTGCTCTCCTCCATGTCCAGTTCGTCGCTGAACATGTCTTTAATGTCCTTCTTGTCCTCGAAGTTGAGCTCCGGGTCGGCGTACGCGATCAGGTCAAACTTTCCTGACAACAGGAAGTCGTCAAGGTGGAGATCGTTAGGACCCAGGTCAATGTCCTCTTTACCTGGAGTGGGAAACAGGAGTTGGTAGACACACTAGCTGCGTTTACATGGGCCCTTTTATTCCGATTGGAATCGGGTTAAAAGCCCAACCTGAAAGAAAATGCTACATATAAACACCATGATCGGAAGAGAAACTGCCAACAAGATCGAAATTTCATTCCAGCAGAAGCAGAGATGTGGTATAACCCGCTCCATTACGATTGAAAGAAAAATCTACAATGTAAACGCTTATAAGCGTTCCTGGTTGCGTTCTAATGTGCATGCCCCCGTCTTACGTTTTGTGTGATGCCGGTGAAATATTCTGCATAGCCACTGTACAATAAATGTATTATAAGAACGGTACAAAGTCTGGACAAATCAATTGCGGTGCGAGCAAATAAGTAAATGGGTGTTTGCATGGTGACTTCATCTGGAGCCGTACATTTCTCCACCAGTCACACAAATAGCCTCACTCCAACGTACCTACAACTAGAAGCTAGCTGGTTTTACCACTTGCTAGCAGGACATGTTACATTATAAGCAAGATGTGTGCATGTTTAACATCTATTGCGGCGCATGTAAACACCAGACCCGATTAGGTGACATCCCATGTAAACAGGCAACCCAAAACCGTCAATAGGAAAGATTCCATTTGGAAAGACATGTAAACCCAGCTACTGTTATGTTATTAACTAGAAACATAGACTCCATTATAGGAAAATAATGTTGGTACATTTTTAAAACCATGATTATATAACACTCATTTACTTAGAACATCTGTTACATATACTGAACTTACAAAACAATTAAACAAATCAGTAAAAACACCATCTGTGAAATCTCCCTTAATTTCCCCAATTGAACACATGATTAATTGCAAAGCCCTACTTTACAGGTTCTGAACATAATGTGTAGGTGATTTAATACCTACACATTGTTATATTCAGAACCTTTAAAGCCATAGATATTTTGGTGTTGTGTTTGACTTTTGTAATGTGATTGAGAAACCATGCTGGGGAAACTGAGTGTACCAAGTGTGTGTCATGTACTTCTGAAGCAGTGTGACCTCATAAGGTGTGTCGGCTTGTTAGAAAAAGAAATCCGAATCAAGCGTAAATAAACCACTGTAGCCTGCATGTGCATGCTATAGGCAACACACGTGGACAGTGGACTGCATGTAGGTCATGGTGAAGTGACACGGGCAGCTCACCATCCTCTGGGTCCAGGTTCAGGTTGAGATCCACCAGGTCTTTCACCTCCACGTCTTCCAGGTCCTTCACGGCAGAGTCCTCTCCTTCCAGGTGCTCCTCCATGCCCTCGGGCCCCGGCAGCGGAGCCACGCTGCTCTGCGCGTTGCCGTGGTGACCCAGCACGGCTGACATGGGAGCGGCGTGCTGAGACAGATGCTCCATGGCAGAATGCAGGCCCAGGCTGGGGCTCTGGTCCAGGGGTGGGGCCACGGGGTAGGGGGGTCTGATGGGGCCGCCCGGCGCACGGTGCCGCAGCTCGATGAACGGCTGGCCCATGATACTGTGCTGCTGCCCCACGATGGTGTGTGGCTGCATGGTCAGGGTGCGGGGGAGGAAGGGCAGGCCTTGGCCTGTGAGGGAGAAAGGGGGAGGGGTTTGACGTCACTAAAAAGGAACCAATGGAAACACACACACACACACACACACACACACTCATCAGGCCTTTCCTGACCTGTCATCAGCTGTGGGTGTGGCTGGCTGCCGGGAGCCGTGACTGGCCGGATGCCTGAGAAGTCCCGGGGCAGGGGCCTGCTCATGAGGGCCCCTTCAGGGCCCAGGCCCAGGCCGGCTCTCTGGAAGGCCTCCAGGCTGTGCTGCAGGCCTGAGGGGGAGAACCTGGGAGGGCAGGAGACAGGGGGTGAGGAGGGGGCAGGGAGGAGCAGGGGGGAGGAGCGCCGCACTGTGACACAGCCCTCGACCGGAGCCCACCTCATGACGGGGGGTCTGACACCCATGGTGGCCCCGGGGCCCTGGGGGAGACCCTGCCTGGGGTAAGGGCCCTCGTTGGGGATCGACGCCCCCCTGCCTCTTCCGGTGCCCGGGTAGGGAGGCGGGGGACGCCCGTACACGTCTATTTGAGCGTCCTCCTGCGACCAGTGGCGAGGCGTTCCTGGACCGGGAGCAGGACCAGGAGCAGGGGGCCCGGCGGGCCCTGTGGAGCCACAGGCCCCTTCCTGGCGGAGAGACTTCTGCTGCTGCTGCCTGAGGAGCAGCTGGCGGAGTCTCTGGCGCTGTGCAACACACAGCAGACAATGGATTAGACATCACAGCCTTGCAGTGGGGATCCCTGGCAACGTAACAACATGGCTACATAGTCCTCCTGGAGATGAACATCTCCATCGTTATTTCAATTCCCCAACTTCCCCTGACATGCGAGCAATTTAGCTTAACACTAAGGTAGGGAGCGTGATCTAACATAATGGTCGTGGAACAATACGAAAGACTGAGGCTATGTAGTTGTCCCTGAAATGTTTGCTAGATGCGTTTGCTAGATGTGTTTGTGTGCAGCAACAGTGTACATATAAAACTTGGACTTGGTTATTCCATCACCAGACTACGCGTCTGCCCCACCAATTCACGAGCCTCTACATGCCATGCAGTATGCGAAGTGCATGCGGCACTCATTTCAGGGTCATGCAAAAAGGAAGCTATATAGATATGATGGGTTTATTTTGAGCAATCTGATTCTGTCCTGCCAAACAAACGCTGCCTAAATTGTAAAAAAAGGACACCAATGCAAAACTAAGGAACCGTTAAAGATGACTTTCATATTATTATAAAAAAATGATTAACCCTTTAAACCCTAAGGGTCTTTTGGCCGTTTTTCCACTGCTTTCTTATAATGGCTTCTTAAACAATTTCAGTAATAGCTACAACGTATTTTATGACACCCTCTCAGCTACAATCATGAAAATATCACAAAATATTTTTTTTTTACTCAGTTGGTTATTAAAATTGACGGACAAGCAGAAGGTCTACTGCGACCACTGGTGTGAGATCAACCACCTGTCTCAGTTTCTCCTCGGAGTCACCCAGCTGAGGAAGCATGCCGATTGGTCCCTCTAGAGGGCCGCCGCCCAAAGCTGTCAATTTATTGGCCGCGGCCTTGTCCGTCTGCGCTGGTCCTGGCGTCACGTGACCCTGTTCGAAAGCGTTGTGAGCCGGGGTCTGACTGCCCAGGCTGTAGCTCCCCTCATCGGACATCCCAGGGTGCTTTGGGGTGTGGCCGCCGGGGGTTCTGGGTTGCTGAAGTCTCCCTGGAGACTGAGAGAGACAGACAGAGAGAGAGAGAGAGGTGGGACCGGGGGGCGGGGCGGTGGTTCCACTACAGAGGAGACACTAGCAACACCTCTAACCTGCTGGGGAGGCTGATGCAGCGGGGACAGCCCAGGGCCTCCGGGCTGGGGCGGGAAGCCGTCCGTGGGCCTGGGCGTGCCAGGGGCGTGGCTGTAGGGGTCGGGGGGCGGTCGCTGGGCGGCAGGGCCGGTGGAGGTCGGCTGGCTCCCCGGGGAGCGCTCCCTCGGGAAGCGGTCGGAGGGGCGCGGCGTGCCGGGCCCGGGCGGGTGCGGCTCGAGGGAGGAGGGGGAGGGCCTGCGATTGGCCGCCTGCTGCTGCTGGCACAGCTGCTCCAACCGCAGCGCCGGCGACGGGTGGTAGGCGGGGTCGGTGTGGGGCCGGGGAGTGCCGGGGGTCTGGGGTGCGGCGTAGGGGTCCGGGGGAGTGCGGTGAGGGGAGCCCAGAGCAGACAGCGGGCTGGACGAGGCCTCCGTATCTAGGGCCCTGGAGGAGGGGACCGGGGAGCGATCCGGCTGGCCCTGGACGTACATGGGCATGGGGGCCTTGAACAGCCCCCCTGTGCCCCTCTGGAAGTCCCCTCTCACACCAGCATGTCTGGGAGGAAGCTCAGAGGGGGAGCTGGAGGATGGACTCAGCATTCCCGGAGCACGGTGGGTTGCTAGGAGACAACAACAATAGGAGCTTAGTCTACAGAAAGTGCCTGCGTCTCCTACAGATGTAGGAAACAAGGGAGCGTGTCCCTCTGGCACCGGTTCTACCAGACATTGTGTAGAAGAGACAAAGAAAGAATGAATGGAACTCTAAAGATGCATTTTTAGAGTTTTTTTATTTTTTATTTAGTTAGTAAATAGTTTTTTAGAGGCATTTGGAAGCACATATCCCGCCCCTCCCCACAAAAATACAATAGTCTGCTTTATAACACCCGAACATTTACATGGGAGAATTATTCTTTCTATCTAGTTATGATGTAATTCGGGAACTCTGTTTTCGAATTATATTTCAAATTTCCGGTGTTTATACGCAGATTTTCATTCGGGTTGGGCTTATAATTCTATTCCAATCGGAATATTAGGGTCCATGTAAAGGCAGTTACTGAGTGTCCAGTTGCAACTCACCTTGCTGGGCTCCTATGGACCTGGAGGGATCTTGGGCTTTGTAGTCAGGCGAGCAAGACCCCAGTGCATCGTGGGCCGGCGAGGCTGCATTAAGCCTGTGCTGCTGAGCGGATGAGGGCCGTGGGGTCCCCACTGTCTTAATGTAGGGGTCCCATGGTGACGAGGGGCGTGAGGATGGGGGGGAGAACACCTGGGGGGACGATGGGGGTGGAGCTTGAGGCCTGAGGAAAACGTCGTCGGCCAGCCCGGAGCCTAGGTTCTTGCCCCCGGCAACGGGCTGCTGGGGAGTCGTCAGGGGGCTTCGACTGCCCGTCTCCGGAGAAATTCCCCCTGGGAGTGTCTGGTTGCCGAGCAACTGTTGCTGTTGCTGCTGTCGGAGTTGCTCGATTTTCACCTGCTCCAACTTTTGACAGGCCTCCATTTTAGCCTGCTGTTTAAACATCTGTCTCTGTTGCTGAGACACACAGAGACACACAGAAACACTTAAGAGTCAGGTGCAGACTTACTGTGAATGTCACTGTCATAAGAAATGCAACATGACATAGATGCTAGCAATGCTCTCTCTCTCTCCCTCTCTCTCTCAGTAGTGAATGGAGTGTGTATGAAGTTAGGGCATGCTGGGAATGGTTCTACTGGTCACGTTTTAGTTGACACTACCATGGTGATGATAGAAGGGTACAGGGAGGCTTACAAATCGAACCTCTGCCGGACAGTATTACTCTAACTCTCTCTCTTCCCTGATATCTACACATGACGGCATCTCTTTGACCTTCAGGAACTTTTCAGCATTCCACATTGAAACCAGCAGGTGCCATTAGCTACTAGGCCAGCCTGTGGCTAGAATATTTCAGTAAATAATGCCAAGTTTCCCTACAGTTTAAAAATGTGTTCAGCTAATTTTCACCTAGTGAGGATATATAAAGGCTAGCAGCACAGAATAACTTCTTAGCCAAGGCGTTGGGCACCCGATCTGGGCTAAATGCCAGTTGTACCTATGTTCTGACACTCGTGTGTTTGAGTGTGAATCAAACACACCTCAGTTTACTATGTTCAGTTCTTCATACATTATTTTGCCCAGAAGGTATATACACAGCCAAACCCGGCTCAATCCTCTTAAGATCCTCTTAATTTCTAGAGCGATTGGTTGAGTCTGGCTGGAAGAGGGGCTTGACTCTGCAATAACCTTCAGTGATGATGTCACTATGCACTGTGACCAACCTAGTGTAAACAGTTGTGATCATCGACTCAAAGTAAAGCTACTTGAATAAAATCAATTGATTTGTTTTTCCTCTTATGAAAATGCAAGATATGACCACGACTAGTCCATTATAGAAAGGTTTGTGAAGCATAACATAAACTGGATATTAAGACATATCTGGACAGATGCACACATCTCTGCGTACATCTTATATCAAAACTATGCCAAGCTTCCACATGCCACATCTAAACTCCAAACCAGTTCTGTTGCTCAGACAAACTCAATCAATGGCAGAAAAGAGGGATTCCAAATATTGTGAATCAAGCCAGGACTGCGGAAAGCAGTTTGCCTTGAGATCTTACCAGAGCCTCTTTGCCACCTCCTGCTACAGATGCCTGGTAGGGACAATCTTTATCTGTAGGTGATTTTAGGGCTTTGCTTTTGAGGAGATTTTCCTGCCTCTTCTTACCGGATCCCCAAGAGTCATTAAGCTCTCCCTTTTTAGACAATCCACAGTTAGAGAGTTAGTCCAACACCTGCCACACACACAACGCTACAACAACTCACATGTCGTCAGGGCTAACTGCATTAGGATTAGGATTACAAACTCATCAATACTTAATAAACGTATGAAATACTCCACATATCCATCTCTTGATCGCTCAGGTTATGCTCAGGTCTGTTATCCTCCCGTCATACCTTCCAATAGTTAACTAATGGTTTCTAACGGGGGCAGGAGATTAGCACCGTTATGATACAGATTCAGCAGCTGTTATGGGCCTGGACCTCTCAGTTAAAGAATGATGTAGACATACAGGACAGATGCCTAATCTTCTAGAGTTACAGACGCATTCTCGTGACATTTGGTGGAAAGGTTGGCCACCAATGAGATATTCGGTGTATTCTTTATCACTGGGAGATGCGATGAAGAGCTACGGGATCTACAAAATACTAAATAATTCATTCACATGATGAATAATTCCTTATCAACATTCAATAAAAAGGTGATTGATAGATGTCCAATGGTTTATGCGGATGTTGTCATGGTAGCATGGATATAATTAGCAGCCATGAATTTTGACAACACAACAATGCTGCTTCCAATCAGGGAGCTGTTTAGGGGGTGTGGTGCTGATCCCCCCTCCCACTTGCTACAACTGATGGAAGAGTGATGGGTTAACCAAGGCCTACACACACGCACACACAACCATGGAACACACACACACAACTGGAAACTGTCGACGCACAAACAGAAACAACATGAAAACACGAGCAACCAGAGACAGACACACACACTATATACAAACACACACTCACCTGTCGGAGTCTCCACTCCTGCTCTTGCTGAGACTCTCGCGGTCTCAGAGGGTCGCGAGCCACCGCCTCCGTGTCCATGGCGACGGCCTCCAGCGGGTCGACCGCCATCTGTGATGATAGGCTGCGCCTCAGCGAATCGTTAGACAGCTGGACCTTGTTAATACGGAGCGCAGCGCGGTTATCCCTCGCTTTTTGCTATCGGCGGTGGGTGGGGGGGGGGTACAGACAGACAGACAGACAGAGAGAGAGAGAGAGATGTTGGTTTTAGACTAGCATAAAAGAGGATGCAAGGAGAGAGCATTAGAGATAAAAGAGCTCACCACATAAGGTGCTCTGTCTTGGGAACTTGCTTTCCTCCACATCTTAGCGATCTGTTTCACTCTGGAAGACCAATCTAAAAGACAAATACAGATTATACAACATGTATGTATGTGCATGCGTGCGTGCGTGCGTGCGCCTGCACTTACCAGGGTACTGTTCTTTCAGCTCAGGGTGGTTGATGTTGGCGTACAGGACTGGAGCCACGGTGGCCATTTCTCCCAGCACCTCCTCTTTCTCCCACTTCAACATGCTGCGCTGGGCCGTCGACATCCCATCATGCTCGGCTTCTCCCGACGACCCGCTGGCCGAGGCCCTGGGTGCGGCGGGGGGCCCGCCGGAGCCCCAGGAACCAATCACGTCTCCTCCCAGCTGATTCATCTTCCTGTTGGAGGAAACGGGACATGTTTTTGAGACAGGTTGTCTAATGTAGGTGGAGTACCTACCATAGTAGGGATGTATCCAAAACCCAATACTGTAATGTGAAAAGCAGGAATAGGCCATTGGTCTGTGGTAATGGTTTGTATTTGTGGAGATGTAGCCAGCAAAGCAAAAATAACAACCTACAGACTTTCCCAATCAAGCCTCAATAAAACACTACTGTATTGATTGTTATAGTTCACGGATACAGGTTTTCCAGAGTAAATTGTTAGTTTATCGTTTTAGAACAATTAAAGCATATACTAGCAAAATAATAATGGAAAGGGTGAAAAGGTAGTCCCTCCCACATCTGGTGACGTATCCGAACACAGATAGAAAACCAGATGTGTTTTGTCATTTGACAGATACTGCACACCCCTATTGCAGGTGTCATGGGGGTATACTGGGGCTATAATGTGGGACCATGCCGATGCGTATACCTGTTGCTGTCAGCAGAGGGCGGCCTGAAGTCTGCCGGGCCACTTGGCATCATGGGAGTTGTAGGAAAATGAGGCGTGGCTCCCATCATACCATTAATCACAGGAAGACCTACGAGTGAGAGAGATTCAACATCTACACTGTCGCGTGTGTGTGTGAGTGGACATGTACTGTATGCATGTACAGTATATGGGCGTGCTACCTGCTGCATGTGTCTTGTTGCCTGTGTGCGTGTTGCCGCCTGGCTGAGTCATGCTCATTGCACTGGTTGTGCTGGTAGCTCCAGTGGTGCTGTGACTGGGACTGAGGACGGCAGTGAAGAGATCTTCCACATCTTTACCTTCCAACTCTGTAAGGGACACACAATACATTCTTGACCTGTCATGAACACAAATACAATTCCCACAGAAAAAAAAAAACTAGATCCAAAATAACAAATAAGACAGGGCATACCTGGAATCTTGTAGAGTCTGCTGAGAATCGCACCTGGGAGAGACGAAGAGGAAAGGTCATAGGTGGTAAAATACACACACACACACACACAGCTTAGTACAGTTTGGTTCCTGCCCAGACTCTCAGGTACACAAACCACTGCACTGACTAAACAGACGACTTACCTGTGTTACACCTAGACACCAGAGCATTGAACGCTGACATGGGCAGACTTGCCTTAAGAACGGGCAGTAGGTTAAATGATTGGTATTATTACCTCAACAAGCAGGCAAAACCATGTGTTTAAATGGACCAGCTTCAGACTGTAGCTTTAACTACCAGTTAAAACGTATAATTAAAAGACGCTCTATATGATATCTTAAGCTAGCAGTAGGCAATTATTTTCTGTCTGAAGATATAGTGTGACATCACGCTCCATCTGTGCGTGCTGTAATCCGAGCTCCTGTTTTCATAGCCGGGCCATGCTCACGTTAGTGCATGTGCGGCCCACAAAGTGTGTTAGGAATGCTGGTGCTCTAGTATGACACCTAGTGGTAGAAAGTCATATAAAACCACTTAAACTGAAACTCACCGTCGCTAACCATCCTGTCCAGCTCGGGACTCAAGATGGAGTCCAGAGGCTCTTCCTGTACAGTCCTCTGGCCACGGCCACTGCCTCCTGTTGCCCCAGAGGTCAACGAGCCGTCGTCGGCCAGGATGTCCAGTCCAGCTATAGAGAGAGAGGCACAAGGGTACGTCCATCAGGTTGCACGCATGCCAACAAGCTAGCAGGAGACTAGAGGAGAGCAGAAAAGGAGACACTGGGAGAAAAGCTAATGAAAGGGAGAAAAAAAAAACAGGAGAAAGGGAGTGCTCTCGTTAGGAATGGAGGAGGAAACAGCAGTAGATCTAGACCTAGAAGTTAGAGCAGTAGAAGGACACTAAAGGCAGTCATCTGCAGGAAAATCTGTTGTCTGTTAAGGAGGAAAGCTATGTTAGTGTCAGGAGGAAGAGGAGCGTTGAAGTGGACCGGGGAGCGTGGGAAGAAGAGGGACATCTTACCGAAGGGAGAAGGGGAACGCTCCATCTGGTACTTACACATATCAAGACCTATGAAACAAACACACCCAGTTACAGCCTTCAGCCAGCCAGCAGAGCGACTAGAGCGTTGAGCGGGAATGTACATGTGTCACACAAACACCCCCGAATGCCTCCAGTGGGTTTGTGTGTGCCGAGACCTGTGCGTGTGTACCTGTGCGTCCAGAGGCCAGTGTGTGTGTGTCAGTAGTGAGGACTTCAGACAGATCCACTAGAGCTTCATCTGACATGACTGGATCACACACACACACACACACACATAATTGTTGAAGACAAACAGGACAATCGTTGCAGTCTTTCCTGATTTAAAAAAGTAAAAACAACTTACGTAGAGCCCCGTGCTTCCTGCCTGTTGCCATGGCAGCGACCAGTGTGTTCGAGGGAGAGGGGTCTGGCAGGCTGGGGGCGGGGCTTTTCATTTCAGCCATGTTGCCAGGCTGTTCACCGTCTAGCCCCGCCCTACTCTCTTGCTGACGGCTCCTGTCCAGCAGGTCCCGTCCAAAGAAGGCTTCCTGCAACCAATCAGGACGCAGGGATTCAGAGCGTGTTTCATATATTTGTGTGTGCTCCAAAACGTGTGTGAGATTAATCGGAATAAAATCGCGATCTCGATTAATTCCTCGAATCATACCATATATCAGCTGCATGCATCAAAACAAGCGCTCCTACTTTCCCTCAACAAATGCTAATTCAGCTCAACACCATGTGATGCAGAGCAGCAGGAAGTACGTTTGACGGAGCATGAGACCGTGTCGCCGGCAAATGACACAGTAAAAGAGGCAGCCTCGTTTTAACGCCACTAATATTATGTTGCTCTTAACGCAGGTTTTATTACACCGGCATTGCAGTGTAGGGAATTATACAGTCAGTATAGCCGTAGCCGTCTATTTGCAGCTTTCTCTATTCCGCGCCACTCGAAAAGAGAGACGAATCATTTCGTTGCGCTTATGTTTATCTTGATTTATATCTATGATTTCTGAGTTTGACAAATGTATGTCAGCTCCTTGCTGCACCAAACCGTAATTCGGACATTTCTAATTACTCCGGGTAGGTTATTTCTTGATTTAGATGAGGGAGAGGTCAAATGTGCAAATCTATTAATTCAATACTTGATTTCCAGTTCTGTCAGGAACCATCACGTTTTGTTTCTTTCTGTATCACGTAATGAGCGCAATATTTATATTGAGCAAAAAAAAAATGTGTATGTATATACTGTATGTATACATGTGCGCATGTATATGTATACTGTATGTGTGAATACTATGTGTGTGTGTGCGTGCCCACCTGTAGGTAAGAGGGGAAAGCCTCTTCTAGTTGTGTTTTCTTCTTGCGGTATCTCTTCTTCGCACAGACCTTTTCCACCTGCTCAGAGTCAGGCCAGCCTGAGACAAAGAGTTGCATTAGCCAGGATACACACACACACACACACACACGTACGCACACGCACACACGTACGCACACGCACACACGTACGCACACGCACAGATGACTCACCTTCATCTCTCCCTGGTGAACCAGTAGAATCCACCCTGCTCTGGCATCGTCTAGCTCCGCCTAAGCCGGTCTTCCCTCCTCTCTGCCGAACCATGAAGCCCCCGATACCTGACAGAGACATGGTCAGTTCATTCAGTCTAGACTTTGAAGTCCTTTGGGAGATGGAGATATATATTCCCTTTTTTTTTTTTACTCGCTACGTAACATAACATAACTGACCTGTGCATAGCTGATCCTTTAGCATAGCCTACTGTACATCCACTGTGAGTAAAGAGTCTGCCGTTTATCACTGTTGTAAATTATGAAAGTTTTACGCACTTGTTGCAACATATTGCTGCTCATCAGATATTTTAAACCTGAACCATCTCGATATGATTTCGCCATGGTTAATCTCCTAAAGAAACCGATTGTGTTGGTGTCATCCTCAAGGGTGCACTTGGAAATATGTTAGTGAGTGGGGGCGGACTTTGGTCATGCGGAGAGTTTACAGCACAGAAAATGCAGCACTGCTTTACTACGGGGAAAGAAAACAAACATATCTCGCCGACATCATACACACTCGCCTCTCATGAATCATGTGAAACGTGATTAAATTAAGTGCATCTCATGCGATATAGTAATTTACTACATCGTGTGTAGAACATTTCACAATACATAGAGTATTTTTGATGTATCGCCCACCCCTAATCCCCCCCACCCCCCCCGCCCATCCTCACCTGGACGGTAAGGTTTCCTCTTCCTCTTTTTGTTGCCATCGGTAACCTCCAAACCTTTGCCATAATCATTGTGGGCGTGGTCTCGTTCGGGGCTGGAGTCTGATTTCCCCTCGCACTCCATCTCAACTGCAGAGTGAGAGATAATTACCCTTAAACTGCTGTTCAAACTTGTCTTGTGAACATGAGAGGGACAATATGCTGACCTCTGGTGTCGTCCTGCTCAGGGCCACGGACCCCGTCCCCCAGAGCCTCTGGGTCTGGAGGGGTCTGCATGACTGACACACTGTTCTGATTGATGATTCGCAGCTTCAGCTTGGGCTTAGACCTACAGAGACAACAATTAGGGGTTTTAATGTACTCACCATTAGGATTCATTAGACGGACCTTTATGTGTTAATGGTAAACTGACTGCATCTAAATGTACAGGACTGCCACACACACAAACACACATAAACACACGCACGCCCACGCACACGCACACACACACACACACACACACACACACGGTGCTGTCAGCCATGCAAGGTACCACCTGACCACCGGGAGCAGTTAGGGTTAGGAGTCTTTCTCAAGGACACCTTCACACTTTGTGAGGAGTTAGCGGGGTTCAAACCAGCTGCCCCAAATCATAATAACCACGTTGACATGATCTAAATGTAATCCGATTTGATAGATTCTAATATATAATAATGGAGAAGCATTACCTGCGATATCGCCGTGGTGACGTCAATGGTTCTACCAGGGTCTGCAGCTGAGTCAGACCGGACTCTGTCAAACACACTCCATCCTGGGTGTATGTCCTCAGCTCTACACACATTACGTCATTTCATTTATTAGCATGCAAATTACACAGCAACAAAAAGATACGATCAGCACACCGTTCACGTCGTTTCATAGCAGGAATGTAGTAAGAAGTAACTATTTTGGCAATAATATGTTATGGTTATCACATACCGTATTGGTCCGAATATAAGACGATCCTGAATATAAGACGAGCCCCCCCTTTTCAAGAATCATTTTTGGAAAAACACTTTTTGAAGACCAAATGTTTGAATAAAGAAAATAATTTATTTGTAAAAAATAATTATACTGAATATACATTGAATAAAACTTGGTAGGCTGTAGCGTTATTTAAGACATTTCAAATCCTGTTTCAATTTATTTTAAATTTAAATGAAATATATTTACATTACATTTGACTTGTGTATTTAATACTATAAAAAGTAAAATAAACAGTTTATTGGTACCATATTTAAAACACCAAATATAACATCCATCTCAGTGAGAAAAAAAAACAATGTAGCCTATCGAAAGTCCAATATCTTTAACATAAAACGTTTAATTAAATGTTAAAAAATCTCTTGAAACATATCCGACTGTGTATCCCTCCTGCAGATTATCCTTAAATGGCTTGTTTACGACCACATCCTACACCTGTAGCTCGCTTGTCATCCCCCCAGGTATGATCACTAGGTCGCTGTTCATCGCCCGCACCTGGGTTTTGACTGGATCAGTCAAGTGTCCACGCAATGCATTCAAAACCAGCATGTTCCTCTTTTCTGAGTGCCCCATGGCGTCTGCCCCAAACAACCTTGAGCCAGTCTACAACCAGCTCCAAGTCCATCCAGCCCTTTTCCTGGGCACGTACGATAATGCCAGCAAGCATAGCTTGCAAGCACAGCTGCTCTGCCCCCAGACTCCGGAACACACTTCCACTGCAAATTCGACATGCCACCTCAGCTTGTTTGCTAAGCTCCTCAAAAACCCACCTCTTCAAGGTTGCCTAGGACATTTGATCCTTTGTTCCACTCTCACCCAACTGTTATATTTTATTTTATTTATTTGTATACATTTCTCAGATAATGTTTATTACTATAGTATGTATATTTCAGCCAACTGTTCTATATCTATGTATTTTAAATGTAAGATGTCCTTGAGTGTTTAGAAAGGTGTCCCAAATAAAATTTATTATTATTATTATGTTTCAAAATCAGGTACAGGGGCAGTTTGGATCTGTCTGCAAGGCACGCCAACATGACAGTGATTCGGCATTTCTTGTTTCTAGTAGTAACAAACTGATTTCTCACCTTTCTTGTGTACAGTGATGAGATGTCGGCATGTCAAAACACACTGCCGTTTGATCAGCAGTGCCAATCTGATCCAGGGGATAGGAGTGACTTTTCCTTAATTTAAAACCACATAGCGCTGAAAAGACAGGAGCTTCTCTCTGAAGTCTGAGGGCAAGACTTGTCCTGCGGTGTTCCTTGTTCCTTCATTCCGTTTTTCAGTCACGTATTCACACACTCTCCTGTCAATATCTTGGAAGCGGATGCTTTTGGGACCACGGTAAGATTTTCTTTGCATTTATAAGTCGGTCTTTTTGCACTCTCCATCTACTAACATTGCATTCAGTGACACTATATTTATTGGCTGCCTGAGAGTGGTTTGATGACTCCGCTGCATTAACCTCTTATTCACCATGATTTTAAAATTAGCATGGTAACTCCTCCTCAGTTGTTTGTTAACTTGACCTACTTTTGAGCCGCTTTGTTCAAGACGATCACCGTGTCTTTCCATACCTCATGCATCTGTAAGTATTCTAGTAGCAAGGGACGGTGGATGAGTGCATAAAGTAGCGCAAAAGTCATGTACGCTACTGTGTTTGGCACCATTTGTCTAGACCCCAAATATAACAACGTGACTTTTTAAGACACAAGGGAAAGGAAACGTCTTATATTCGGACCAATACGGTATTTAGAATGTCCAAAATTACAATGAAAGACAATGTGTGTGTCTGTGTGTGGGGGTGGGGGTGGGGGGTGAGGTAGACTCACCAGGCTCTCTGACCCGGGAGACGATCTGGGCCATGTATGGAGGATCGTAGCTGTCTGAGTGCCCTGAACACAACACACAGTATATATATATATGTATATATATATACACACACACACACACATATATACACACACACACACACACACACACACACACACATATATACACACACACACACACACACACACACACACATATATACACACACACACACACACACACACATATATACACACACACACACACACACA
>JAODUE010072106.1:0-15536 GCA_027564755.1 Amblyopsis hoosieri | reverse complement strand
AGCCTGTTGTTTTCTTTCTGTAACTTTCCACTACTCTTCCAGTGTGTTCACTGTTAAGCAATAAGATCTAATACATACTGTATATCTAAAATATAAAGCACAATTTTCTACACAACACAACTGACAACAATCCTTGGTTTTGTAGAGATGTAGCTGTGCTCTCCAACGACAGCAAGCCTCGCTATAGTTCAATTGAGCAAAGCGGTATGAAATATTGAAAAGGACATAAGGTCATAAACCTCTCTCCCTGGTTTGTCTTATAATAACCAAAAACCCATATGTTGCAGCTGTAACCCTTTGTACTTCGTGTGTGAGTGTGTCTTAAAGAGAGAGGCATACGTGAGACCGTGTTTGGTAAAGGTTTTAAGGTTTGGCCTTATGTAAGAGGTGCAAACATTGGCCTCAGGTGAAGACACTGTATTGTGCACACATTGCATCAGTCTCAGATGTTTTGTAGCACGCTTGTTTGGGGGTAAAAAATAAGCAGGTTTGTGCAATGCCCGGGAAATGTATATGTTGTCAAAACATGAAACGTGAAAAAATTTATATTAATCATTTAAAAAAACACACCCTGTACACAGAGTTAAAGACGTGTGGACAATGTAACAGATTACCTCATTGTGCGTTAAGTGCATCTTACTTTTCTTTTCCCTGTCTCTGTTATTTTCTACCAACAGATTGCCTTCTCTCAGCACAACAGCATAATGGATCTGGTGCAGTTCTTTGTCACTTTCTTCAGGTATGCTGTACAGTTTTTTTAACTGCTCACACACACACAAAGTATCTGACAACATGGCAAGCCTTTACAGGAAAATTACTTGAATTCAATATTATCACATTTTTTGCAAGCGATAGAGATGAGGGTCAACAACCAATGGGCTTTTTGGCATAAACATTAATTATTTGTTTCCTACAATATTAGTTTTATATGTCTAGCAAGATAGCATTCAAAATGAATGTGAGAGAACACACAACTGTGTCTATCACGTGAGAGCTCTGTACTGTCAGGCTTTCCGGCAGGGTGGACCCAAATGCACGACACTCAGGCTTACTTGGTTCAGGGTTTGTATTTTCCAAACAAAAGGGAGGTACACACAACACATAGGGATGACAGCAAACACTACAGAACACACAAGGTCTTACATACAGGATCACGAGACAGACCATTGGGCACAGACAACGATTGGCAGGTGAAATCAATAACAATCAACATGGACAAGACCTGGAACACAGGGGAAAACATGGACTGGAACACAGGGGAAACACGGACTGGAACACAGGGGAAAACATGGACTGGAACACAGGGGAAACATGGACTGGAACGCAGGGGAACCACGGACTGGAACACAGGGGAAAACACGGACTGTAACACAGGGGAAACACGGACTGGAACACAGGGGAAAACACGGACTGGAACACAGGGGAAAACATGGACTGGAACACAGGGGACCCACGGACTGGAACACAGGGGAAACATGGACTGGAACACGGGAAACATGGACTGGAACACAGGGGAAAACATGGACTGGAACACAGGGGAACCACGGACTGGCACACAGGGGAAACACAGACTGGAACACAGGTGAAACACGGACTGGAACACAGGGGAAACACAGACTGGAACACAGGGGAAACACGGACTGGAATATGGGGAGAAAACATGGAGATGGACAGCAGAACATGACATGTACCAAACATGGAGGTTAGCATGCATGTGTGATTCATACTGCCTACAAGCATGACGGCACCTTTATTACTTATAGAAACAGAACACTGCACCATTTTCTTGCAACCATCAATGTCAGTAACATTCTTTAAGACTTGAGTTTACCAGAGGTAGTTCAGCCTAAGCTACACACATACATTTTACATTTTATTTATTTTATTTTTAATAAAAAGGCTTTTCTCAATGGAAAATTTGTTTTCACACTTTTCTCCTGACTTTTCTACTTCAAGAGTGGATTTAAATGTATAGTCAGCTATTGCAAGCTAAATGTAAGCTATGAAACCTTTTGTCAAATTCAACAAATATCTAGCATGTTGCTAGTTTACCGTTCTCTGTGCGTGTTGAAGCAATAATCCGATACCTCTACACAGCCCTGGCTCCGTAAATAGGAACATAAACAAAGTGTCGAACACCACTCCTCCTCTGCTCTATGTGACTTTCATTAAATGTCACATTGAGTGCACCAGCATCTCAGCCCAAAACAAATGTGCCGTGGGCCACACACACACACACACACACAGAGGGAGTGTGATGCCATTCTCTGCTCTGGACGTATTTACTCCACTATTTATTGACATAGAAAATAGTTGTTTGCTGCTACATCAATGCTTAACATACTTCATAGGCCCCTTTCATGTACAGGGAGAGGCTAGGATTTTTCTATGGGTTACTTGACCAGTCCAGTCATGTACAGTAAGACATGTCTCACACTGACCACAAAATAAATGCCAGTGAATCTAATGAGAATGTTAGGGGAAGAAGC
This sequence comes from Amblyopsis hoosieri, assembly GCA_027564755.1. NCBI lineage: Eukaryota > Metazoa > Chordata > Actinopteri > Percopsiformes > Amblyopsidae > Amblyopsis > Amblyopsis hoosieri. The sequence continues at coordinate 13,047 of JAODUE010072106.1, read as the reverse complement.
CTAGAAATGGCCTCTCATATCTTCAGGCAATGTTCTGCCACTCAGCGAAGACTCCATACAAGTGTGTGTGTTCATCAGAGAGCGTGTATGTGTGTGTTTGAAAGTGTGTGTGTTTGATACGTGTTTGTGTGTGTGTGTGTGTGTGTGTGTGTGTGTGTGTGTGTGCGTGTGTGTGTGTGTGTGTGTGTGTGCCGTGAGCTAGCTTGTGGATATCAGCGACCTTTAGCACTGTCGAGGGATGATGTCATCACTGGGGGACAGTGGCAGGTTATGCCGGGAGAGTTTGTTGTCCGACTTATAACGCGTGTGTGTGTGTCAATGATAGTCACAGATGTGTTTATACCGTCGCTCTTCTAGTATGCTCTTTACTATCAGTAATTAGCTCTGAAAGGGTTAAATGTCATACTGTAGAGGGGGAGGAATTATGTAGTCACATAAATCATTCAATGACTACTTATAAACCCTAGGCCAATTAACGTCACATTAAATAATCAGATTGTTTTTGAATTGACCACAGATCTGACCATGTTTCCTTGTTTAGTTTGGTACTAATCATTTTACTGATTTATAATGTAGGACTAGATGTTAGTATCCCATTTATCCCATTTTTACTCAAAGCAAACCTTACACATTTTTATTGCACGATAAAAGTAAACCTTTGTATGCAGCATGCATAATAGAGAGCCTATACAAGGAACATAAGGGACACCCTATTAGGCATTCCAGTTCAAGGGGTCACAACAGGGCAACAAATATGGATATTAGAACATAAATGCACGTTATGCATGCTGTCACACAGTATAAGTCTATAATGACAGACAGTGGTTTCTTAGGCAAATCATTTTCAAAAACTATGGCCGTGTGTATACAGTAGCAATATCACTGATTAAAAATCACTTGCTGCATTGTGGCAAGTGTCTTGTAGGGGCATGTGGGACCATTTCAACTATAATTGTAACGAATAAGAATATCATCAAGGAATTCAGAGAGGTCTATTCTGTTTTCAGGAAATGTAGTCACTTTCTCCCAGTGTGATCCTAGCACCCAGTTTGAACCTTGCATGCACGTCCCTTTGAAGGGGTACCAATTACCGTACAGTGTGTGAAATGGCAAGAGCATTGTGCTCTGGCTTCCATATATCATATTGTATTTACTGTAAAAGTAAAATGAGTGATTCTGGGGAAATGTTTTTCCCCAGAATATTTAAACTCATCAAAACAAAAGTGTCTCTTCCTTCAACACTCCCTCAGAAGCTCCACCCCCCAACTTGGACACGCATTGCCAAGGCTGTGATGCGCAGGGCTGTGTAGTAACACCGGATTATGTTTTCAGCATGCCCGCAGAACGCACAGCTAGCGGTCTAGCTAGCGGTCTAGCTAGCGGACCGTGAGCAGATATTTCTTGAGTGTATTAGCTTACATTTGCCGACCCCACCTGAGTGTATGTGTATGTGTATATATATATATATATTTCTTTTTTTTTATGGAACAAGCTAAAATATTTTTGACAGCTCTTATTATAATACTGTATAATATTCAATATGTTTAAAATATAAAATATAAGTAAAGTTAGAAATTTCAGTTGAATATGTATTGTTCAAGGTTGGTTACATTTTCACTTTAGTAGCCTACAAATGAATAGTGCTAACCACTTTATTTTATAATGCATACTCACTCACACGACTACACAATACTTCACGTCAATCCCTTCTTCTCCTTACCTCTTCATCTCATTCTTTCTGTCTGATCGGCCCTCCTTTATTTCTCTCTCATTTCTTAATGAGGTAGACACAAAGGATTATAATTAAGAAGCGTCCAATGCCTCCTCTCTTCCTTGCTTCAAATGCTAATTGGTGACATTGCAGTTCAGCTCGGCCCAATTACTGGCCTGCCTTTCTGCACTCGATTAGCAATTAGCTTCTGTCTTTACCACTTTCGTTCTGTCTTTTGCCCTCTGTTGTCTGTCGATGATGTTTTTCTTCTTCTCTCTTTATATTCTCTTTCTGTTGCTGTTGCTGCATTTATATATATATTTAAAAAAAAAACTGTCAGTTGGGGCAGGATAGTCTAGTGGTCTTGGTTGTAAGGTAATGGGAGCTCTGGGATCGGTCTACCTGTAAGGATCTACAGTATGAGTAAAATGCTCTATGTTCTTTGTAATACTTAAAGGTGTGCTAAGAGATTCTCATCCAATACACATTTTGGTAAATCCAGTGAACATCTCCTCTCACGGTCTGCTAGCTGTCTGTTCGGTGTGTGTGTGCGTGTGTGTGTGTGTGTGTGTGTGTGTGTGTGTGTGTGTGTGTGTGTGTGTGTGTGTGTGTGTGTGTGTGTGTGTGTGCCTGTGCTTGCGTGCGTGTGTGTGTGTGTGTGTGTGTGTGTGTTCACTGCAGCCCTGGCAAACAAAGTACAGACACAACACTATTCCAACCGTGACAAATGCTGGTGCTCTGAGGGAGAACAGAATTAGTTAGCATGTTCAATTGAAACATCAACAACATCTCTCCAACACCATTGCCTTCACCTCTAATTGTGTACTCATTGTGTCATGCTAAATGACGTAACTGCAAATGTCACTGTTGTGCCTAGGCTGTAGCTAGAGATTCATGTGAATGACGATGAGATCATACGCACACACGCACAAATTAAACCCGGACTTCACAGCACGCCACGGGGGGGTTGAAGAGAAAGAGTTTAACTGACGCACGGAGACATAACTCTAGTCCTCACAACAAGCCTGTGACTCATTTGTTGGACGAACCCTGGATGGGGGTATACAGTAGACCCAAGCTGAGACCTAGCTGAGCAGCTCCACCGTGACACGTTCAATAAACCTGTTGTTTAAATGAACCTTCGCAAACATCGTAAAAAAGCTATATTCTTTAATGAATGCGTGTGCATAAAAAAATGCCTTTTTGTGTTAAAGGCAGTGGAATGGTTAGAGCTCATTAGAGAATTATGTCATTTATCCACAGCGACTTACTGTGAGTATATTGACGATACAATACCGTAGGATGTTGAGAGACAGGTTGGCCGGGCATGTTGGCTATCAATCCTAACTTTCAGGCGGGAGTTGGCCACCAAAATATATATATATCATATATATAATTGTAATGTAATTAGTCGTATGTTAAATATATAGGGCTCTATTTTAACAATCTAAGCGCACGGCCTATATCTCACCGTCTATGATAGTTTCAGATTGATGCGGTTGTCATTTTCCCGTCCAGCGCCCACGTTGTTTAAATAGCAAATGCACAGCGTGGGTGTGTTGGCCTAAACATGAATGGCGGGCTAGCTAGCGCATTGCTATCGTGAGGCAGCAAACAGTGATCATAAATATGGTATTGTCTACCGTCACTCCCTCTGCTTGTTATACAAGCATGGATGCACAGGAGCGCACAAACATGCAAAGGATGAAACATTAAGAGTACAATGTGATTTTTCACATTGTACTCTTAATGTTTCATCCTTTGCAATTATTGTGTAGCCTACATCAACATATTTTATGGACCTTGGTGGAACCTCGTTTGTTGCCTAGATGGTCTGCTCCGGCGCTTTCACAAACACGCCGGAATAATAGCAAATCCTCCCACGGTGCAAGCTTGCCTGGATTGTTAAAGGGAATGGTAGATGACACTGTTATTGGTTTATTGTATGTTACACCCCAAAACACACCCATGAATAATGAAGAGTAAGTCCTAACCTTTGAACATTGCGCCTGGCGCACCGACCTTTGGTCTGTCGTTAAAATAGCAAAAGTGGATTTGGATACGCCCTGAATGCATTGTATATACAGTACATATACACCTTTATTTAACCAGGTAAAAGACTCATTGAGATTAAAATCTCTTTTCCAAGAGCGACCTGGCAAAGAGGGAAGCTTAAAACGTCCACATACAACATTTAAACACAATGTCCACCATTCAATTACAGCACCACAATAAATAAAAACATGAATCTAACAGTCCTAGTCAATTAGACGTGAAGCAATTACAATCCTTGTCCCTTTTCACATCCCCTAAAATAAATAAAATGTATGTTGCACCTTGTACTTTAGACCAATCCGCTTAGATCGTTAAAAAATGGCCGTGTGTCTCCCCTTTTCCCTCTACTGGTGCCTGCTTATAAGCTTGGTGTGTTTTGGTCTAGGCATAAGTTCATGAGAGAAAGTTATATGTAATATATAAATTATATGTACCAAACAGTGATATGAGCCACTGAGTCTAGTGTGTAAACTACAACTCACTTTAATATGAATATATAATAGTAATTATCTAACAGTGGTGTCATGAGAGTGAAATAGAGACCTTGTTATTGACATATGCAAAGTATCTAGTTGTGTGATTCCAGCATAATTCAGGCCTTGCAGCTTGTGTTATTGAGGCGGTCACCTCATGTGTGGCCTGTGAAGGAAGTGAATTGATCACCTGCTGTGCCCAATGTGCCCACTGGGGGTTCAGACTCTACTGTGTGAGATGACAAGATGACAGTTCTTGCTATTGAGCGTGTGTGTGTGTGTGTGTGTGTGTGTGTGTGCGTGTGTGTGTATGTGTGTGTGGGTGCGTGCGTGCGTGTGTGTGTATGTGTGTGCGTGTGTGTGTGTACACATGTCCTGCTCACATCATGTTATGTCGCCGTCAAGTACATAAAACTATGATCACACTCGCCAAGCTGTAGAGCCCTTTTGAATGGAGCAGATTGCATACAAATGCAGACACACACACACCCACATACACTCAAGCACAACTGATACACATCCACATTAATGCACTTTTACAGTCCACAAACGTGCACACTGTAATACGCACGCACGTGCGCAAACACACTCAAGCACAAATGATAAACATTCATACATTTCACACGTGCACAAATGCAAGCGTGCATATGGTGTAATCCACGCACGCACACACACTCGCATGCACACACACACACACACACACAAACACACTTCACACGTGCACAAAAGCAAGCACAAATGTGCACATGCCGTAACACACACACACACTCAAACACATTCAAGCACAAACGATTAACATTCATGCACTTTCACACGTGCACAAACGCTACAGACATGCGTGCGCCCGCTGTTCACCGAGCTGCGACCACATCTCCCTCCTTGGTTAATCGGTTTGTTTCCCATTACCTGTTGCTGAACGGTCCTGAACTCAAGCCTATCTGGAGGCTCAGTAAAGTACTCACACACCCACAGAGACTCTCATAGAGAGCCATCAGGCCTCCTCCCTAATGTCTCTGTAATAGCGACAATTAGCCCACACCGCTCCATTGCTTAGATGGACCAAATGCCCCACGCAACCCATTACGCACATGCTTGGGTAATGTGGGTTATATGTGGACTCTTTCCAGAGCCTGACACCAGCCTGATTGGGCTTTATAGACCTCACCAAACGGATGGTTTTAAGTAGCCCGGTGTAGGGGAAGGACAGCCAATTTTTGGATATACATACAACTTTTATTCTGCACATATATTCTATACAGTACATGTATTAAAGTTGTACTAAGTAAGATTTTCAACTACAGGTTGCAGAGGTAATTTCTACCTCTCTACATGATTTTTATACACAACATTTATAGTTACAAATGAAAAACAGTCTCATCACCTGACCCTAATTTAATAATAGGCGTAGAGTCATATAATTCTAAGATGAATTTGGTGACGTCTATAGGGGGTCTCACTGGAGACATTGATAGTGTTTTACGTTGTCCAAACTATTTGATGTAACTTGATGTTAACAATGTGGTCTGTAACACATAGCAGCACCGCTTATGAAGCTATTCAAGAATATGAAACTCTAATGAATATATAAAATGTAAAATGTTAGAAGGCTGGGCATACTGTATTACAATTATGTCATTTAGCAGACACTTTAATCCAAAGCAACTTGCAATGAGTACAGTTATTACATGGAGCAGATAGGGGGTTAGGCATCTTGCTCAAGGATGCTTACAGGTAGGTCAACTCTGGGATTTGAACCCACGACCTTCCGGCCAGACCAACACCCAGACCTCTAGACCATTCTGCATATGTTCTACTTTAAACGATTTCACCTTCAGTTAGAATTGCAACTCCAAATGTGTAAGTACTGTATAGTACCATATCATTTTCAGGCTATTTTACTACAAATGCTGCAAAGGACAGCTTGTCCTCAGACTCTATACCAGTGATGAGGAATGTCTTCCTGCAGCTGCGTGTTTGGTCAGTGCTGAGGTGGGAGGGAGCTGCTTGGAAATTATGTGGAGGGGTTTGACTGAGGTGAATACAGTCAGGTTGGGGTTTGACTGTTGAATACAGTCAGGTTGGGGTTTGACTGAGGTGAATACAGTCAGGGTTGGGGTTTGACTGAGGTGAATACAGTCAGGGTTGGGGTTTGACAGGTGAATACAGTCTCTTTAATAAGACGGAAGCTGGAAATGTCACGCTCATTACAGAGCTAATTCCCTTTAGTATGCTGTCACCCCTGCTCTGGGCCTTTCACTGTGGACACAAGACTTCATGCACACACACACACACACACAGTGCTGATGAAAAGATGCATTGTTTTAGAGCTGATGTTCTCAGCCTTCTCTGATGCACTTCCTGTAGCGATAGGTCTTTGGTCCCGTTTGTTTCTAAGTCAGAAGCCGCATTTGAGACCGGAACTGAGTGTTTGGGCAGATACGGGGATTCTGTATGTGTGTGTCTGTCTGTTTGTGGCAATGCATGTGTGTGTGTTAGTTTGCGGATAAGTGCTCCAGTTGCGTATCTCGCTGCTGCATAGAAGCATATGTCTGTACTTTAATGTGTACATATGCATACTGTATGTGTGTGTGTGTGTGTGTGTGTGTGTGTGTGTGTGTGTGTGTGTGTGTCGGGATGGGGGGTTCTGTGTGACCTGTATCTTAAGCTCTCTAACTCTATATTCCCCAGCAGCCTGTGGTTACCACACTTTTTTTTTGACACATTCCTCCTGAATTCCCCTCTCCTCATATCTCTGGAACATAGCGACCAAAGTGCTAGAGTGAAATGGTTTTGAAAAGTATAGGAATTTGAAAAGCATATAAAATGTAATAAAAGATAATCAATTCCCACACTGTAAAACTAAAGCAATGGCTTGAAATAACATTGTTTTAACAATGTTTAAATAATTTGACACTTTTTTGCGCGTACCGCACTTACAATGAGCAATAAACGACCAGCATTCACTGCCCTGGGGGTTCTGCTATCATAGCTAGCTATAAAGCCTTTCACAGTGCTCAGTATATTGCCAGGTTGCATGCTCCAGCTTTACTACTGTAAAGCGCTGGTTTTGTAAGAGCACAATGAATGGATGGCTGAAGTGTGGTCTTGCTGAGATAGCATTTACTTTCCTAATTTCCGGGACAAGGCGCCGACTAGCTGTGTCAACTTGCTTGACTTGAGAGGTATTTTGACTGACATTCACCACCACCTACTACAGCATCTGCTAAATGACCTGTACTTGTAAGATTTCTCTACCTACCTGTACTGCAAGGGTACAGCACTCATAGGATCACATCCCCTCCCCTTACAACCACATTTGTTTTAGTTCACACTAGTGATGCGCAGGTCGTGGTTTTATACAACCCGCACCCTGCCGACACACTGTGAGAGCCAACCTGCACCTGACCCGACCAACCTATACCAAAGCTATACCAAGCCTGTATAGCTTTTAGAGATGGTGATAGAAATACCTATTGCTAATTTAATGCACATTTAATGCACATTAAGTTTTGTGTTTCATTAAACGCCGAGCCGTGTGGCTCCCTGCAGCCCTGTTTTCGTTCGTCTGTCCTCACGTCTCGGCGTAACAGATACAGGGGCCATGATTCAATAAATTGCGATATATTATTATACTGTAAACAATGTGATAGCAATGTTAATGTGTGGCAGCAAAAATAACAGAAACACTTACAGTATGTAAACTTTCTCAAGGACTGCAGATTAAAATTGCATACATTTTCTTTAGGCAACAAGCTTTTAAGGTTAATGCAATTTGTACATGGCCCTTTTTAAAAATAAATTCAGTAAAGAAAGTTTTTTAAATATATATTTTTAAAATCAATAACAGTGTTCTAGACAATTTATACAGTATCGCAAAACGTAATATTGCGATACTCAGGGTATCAATATAAAACCCCCTATTTATTAGATGTGCTACCTTCAGGGTTGGACTGGGACTGAAAAACGGCCGGGACTTTGAAGCTGACCGGCCCGAGAATCATCTAGAGTAGACCTTGTTGGCAAATACAAATAGCACACCTTCCACTATAACAAACTTTAAAAATATGTTTAGGCTATAATCAGTAGTTAGTACATTAGAAACCAGCTGGGGTGAATCTATCAGACCTTTAAGGAATGACATAGCCTACTGTATACAAAGACATTTGGGTGTTCTTCAGCACCAATAAAAAGAGTTTACCGCCAATGTTTACAACCTGATCCTAGGTTGTAAAGGCTAGGCTATTAACCTACCAACTCTAGCCAACAGGGTAAACTTTAGAAAAATGAAAACAATAGCTGTCGTTTGGATGTTTGAATTATTATATTATCTAAACGTAGAAAATGTTGCTGCTTGTACCTGACATCTCTTGTAGGCTATAGCCTCTGTGCTACTGACTTGGGGTGCAACATAGGCCTGTGTGTTCTGTCTTTTACATTTGACAGCAGAGCTTGGAGTGCTGGTCTTTTCAAAATTTTCTACACGTTATCTATTCACTAAAATGTTGTTTAACGTGTAAATCCAGATTAAATTATGTATGGTTGACTGACTAATTGATCACCTTGGTTGATTTCTTTTCCAGTTGTTTCCTGTCTCTGTTGCTGGTGGCAGCAGTTGTGTGGAAGGTCAAACAGACCTGCTGGGCTTCACGTCGCAGAGAGGTAGGAGATGGCGTCCATTTTGTTCTGCATCAGGGTTGACTGCGTGTTGCTCACGCATGTATACTGCTCCCCAGGCCCCACAGCCACATGGCCCGCTGTTGTGTGTGTGTGTGTGTGTGTGTGTGTGTGTGTGTGTGTGTGTGTGTGGTGGGTGTCGCTCTATCTGGCAAGAGGAAGAGACACTTGGTGTAATGAGCGTCGCCGTGACGATAAACACGGCCATTCCCCTTAATTAGTGCTCCTCGTGAACCAATTAACACAGACGAAGTGATGCTAAGCGATGTGGAGTGCAGTGATATATCACTTTAAGCCTCAACAGATGCCATGTCATTTACTTATTTATTCCCCTTCCCCCTTCCACCGCAAACACACCCCGGCCCTCTGTATGTCTTCATTACACAGGTGTATATGACTTTGTGTAATAGGGTTGGGGGGCTATACGCTCCAGTGATAACTGGCTAGTGTTCTTGCTATAATCTACACTCATTCCCACAGGGAGCTATTGTGGTTAAATTAACTTGTTGGTTCTGGTCTCTTTTCTGCTGGTGCTCAACTGTTCATATGCTTTCATGTGCCTTTCCCAGTTAATGTTTAAATGTTGACTGTGTTACTAGTTACTGTAATGTTATTACTTTTTTCAAACTAGTAGTGTAACACATTGCTTTTTTCAAAACGATAATTATATTACAATTACTAATCCAAGTAATGCTTCATTACTGCATTACAAGAATGATATTTTCCTTCCCTAGGCTTCCATCTTATGAAGATGTGCCTTTATTAATATGCTGGTCCTAGCAACTTAGTTCACACTGGAAACACATCTGGCCCATATCCGATTTATTTCGCCCCTAAGTGACTCTGGTCTGATCTTTTCAGAGCAGCGTGAACAGCACAAATCACGTGGAATCTGATATTTTCTGATCAGATCTGGGCCACTTTTATATATGTGGTATCGGATACATATCTGATTATTTTAAATGTGATCTCAGTCTGAACAGTCAAATCAGAATTCATGCGACTTTGACGCCTTTCTAGATCAGGGGTGGGCAATCCTGGTCCTGGAGGGCCGGTGCCCTGCATGTTTTAGATCTCTTCCTGCTCCAACACACCTGATTCAAATGAATGGGCTCGTTAGCAGGCTTCCAACTCTAGATAGACATTCACTGTGTGACTTGTCCTCGCTAGCATAATGGTTCACACATGGCCATTGTTGGTCGACATTTGTTACCTCCGAGCGGGAGAAGTTGTAGTCCTACTCACAAGTGAACATGCAGTAGGCTAAATAAGGAGGTAGTCACTGCATGGTCAGAGCAAGGTGTTAAAATACCACTGCACACAATCTACACGGAGCTGATCATTGTCATCCCCCATGTTAAATAATGAGTGTTTACTGCACATAGGCTATATATGCTGCCTCGCAGAGCAGACAGTGCAACAGAAATACAGTAGCCTAAATTGTAGAAGCAGAAATACACAAAATAAATAAATTAATAAAATAAATAAATTAAAAGAAAACCTTTTGCATGTTTTTTGCATGTGGCGCAGTCTTACCCCACAATGTGATCAATAGCCCTACTGTATGTCTGACTGTTGCCGAACGTATCAATGCACACGATAAGTGGATGATAGGGTTCAGTTGGAATCTGTGGGTCTGAGTTTTTTTTTTAAATTATCTAGCTATTTTTATGAAATATCTGTATTTTATTTTTCTTTATTTGTTTCTATCCTGCGTGTTAAGATTTTAAAATAGAATATGTACTTTGGGTTGCTAAAATAACGGACTGAAAAAGTTTGAAAATCAATGATGTTATGTCATACCGCAGCACAGTGTATTGCACCAGAAAAAGAATAGGAGCTTAAATCTGCAGCAAAGTGATGTTGATATAGTGTGTCACAGCAATGGACTATGTAAAGGTCAGACTCTCCAATCTCCAGCTGACTTATGTGTGTGTTCCTCTGCTCCCTGGCAGAGGCTGTTTGTTGTTTGTGTGTGTGTGTGTGCGTGTGTGCGTGTGTGTGTGTGTGTGTGTGTGTACATATACGTGATTTTTTTTGTCTGTGTTGGGAACATTGTAATGGATGTGTGTGTGTGCGTGTGTGTGTGTGTGTGTGTGTGTGTGTACATATACGTGTTTTTTGTCTGTGTTGAGAACATTGTGATGGATGCATGTGTGTGTGCGTGTGTGCGTGTGTATACGTGTGTGTGTGTGTGTGTGTGTGTGTGACCACCTGTGACCTGGCTAGCATATACACTGGAGCTGTGCTGATGGCTAGCGGGCAGGACTAGCACGGAAGCAGTATTTATGAGGCAGTGGAACTCATATCGCAGCGGAGCCGCAATGCTGCATTCACCTGATCCTTCCTTCACACAGCCGTCCTCTCTGTTCATTCTGTGTCACCCTTACTTGCCTTCTCTCTCTCTCTCTCTCTCTGTCCTTCCATCTCTCCCTTTAGATAAAAAGAGATTCTGACAAATGTAGACCTCTTCCTTCAGGCCTTTAACTGTAGGAACGCACACAGCATTCACAGGCTACAGTTGACAGCCTATTTGAATCGAAATTGGTACACTATTTTCTTTTCTTTTTTTGCAAAAATTACATGTCCGGCACAGTGTATTCAATGGATTCAAATGGAGGCCTGACAAAGTGCAGTCTTTCACTGGAGGAGTCCCGCTGAAGCGACAGCCTGAAATAACCTACATGCTTTTTTTATTTTTTTTTCTATGCCTACCGGCGCCCACAGGCAGTCAACCTTAGTGGAATGCTGTGACATTTTGAAATGTACTTCACTTTTAATGGTACGGGGGGTGTGGGGGGGGGGAACTGCCCCGGCAGTTGTCCTTTGTCACGTTAACGCGCCTCACTGACAAGCTAGCCTGTCATTTAGCTCAACAAGCCAGTGCGCACAATATTAACAAGCAGCGGCACTCAATCCATTTCCTAATGTGAAAAGGCACATATTTCCTTTGACATGGTAAACCTCCAGCCCCCCCCCCCCCCCCCCTTCCCCAACCTCCAGTCTTGCCACCAAGGGGATGCATAGCTCCGTGTGAGATTGCGAACGCCGCATCCACTCCCATTGTTTCTGCCTCAAGAGGTGAATTATCGGCGGTGGAGACACGCACGCAAACATCCAGACAGAAGGACGAAGAGAGAATGGCGGACAGACCGAGACGCGAATCCTCGCACGCTGCTCCAGATTGCTATCACCTCTTGAGGGCCTTGCTTCACTTACCCCGCACCGCTGAGCGGGAAATTAACAATGCTAATCAATGGCACTGAATGCTGTGTTTTTTTTTTATCATCCCCCTGCACTGACTGTGTTTAGAGCCTGCCTGATTATTGCAGAGATAATGAATAAAACCAGGTGCCCTACGGTGTTTGGGGAAAGGCGGTCAATAGGTCTAAATATGCCTAATATATTACTTCCATTTTTCCCACTGATGGCTTTGCCTGCACGATAGGACCCATAGCTTTCGGATTTCTCCTAGGTACCGACTAAGGGGTTAAGCAGGGTTGGTTTTATGCCATTATTTCGGATATGGACGGAAGATATGTTGTGAAGCTATAACTCACATAATATTTATAGTACAGCATTGCAAATGGCATTCAGTGAATTTCAATTGATTATGAGTCATACTATTATAGTCTAGTTCAAGATACATTTCACAATAATTCAGAAGCCTATTTTAAACATTCTGAACATGTGTGCAAACACAGAATTGTAACCTTGTAATCTGGCATTAGTTAAAGGCATTAAGGAGTTTTCCTTCCATCTGCCTTCATGTTTTGGTGAATCATTATGCATCTTACATAAGATATTGAGACAATCAGTTGTCAAAGTTGTCAAGTGTATTATATTGATGTTTTCCACATGCACAATTTTCTGCAAATTTAGACAAAACCATTAATGGCTTAGAGACTGTCTGGAATTTGGAATAAAGGTTGTATTTTACAGTTAACCTACTTAATGTAAACAAAAACCCCAAAAGTCATTTAATTTTACAGCTGAAACACTAATATATACAGTATCTCACAAAAGTGAGTACACCCCTCACATATTTGCAAATATCTGAGCATATATTTTCATGTGACAACAATGAAGAAATTACACTTTTCTGCAATGTAAAGTAGTGATTGTACAGCTTGT
>JAODUE010072085.1:0-15539 GCA_027564755.1 Amblyopsis hoosieri | reverse complement strand
CCCCCCCCCCCCCCCCCCCCCCCCCCCCCCCCCCCCCCCCCCCCCCCCCCCCCCCCCCCCCCCCCCCCCGAGCGAGACAGACACAGAGAGGCCTGGCCCGGCAGCCGTTGCATGCTGGACGCTCTGTGGATGTGTGTCACCAGAGAGCCTGAGGTCTCACCACTACTGACAGGCCGCGAAGGCAAGCGCTGAAGCCACACTTCATTTTTGGAACCGTGATGGTTTCTGGCACTGGTTCTTAATCTTTATTTATTTCAGTTTGGTTCATAACTTATTATTAAATATTGGCATCCAGTAAGCGTTTTAAGCGTTTTCGCTGCACGAGAATTAGCCCGCTATAGGGCCTCTGTCTTAATGATTAGCACATGGATGTTTTATTGGCAACCTGCAATAACATTCTGATATTGGAATGTTATTTTAAAATTAAATTTCTTTGATTGATTTGGGCCATTATGATATGAATTGTTCATATGAAGATGCGTTTTCCAATATGATGCACTATGTTTCACAAGCAGCAAGGTTGACAAATGAGAAAATGAAAGAATCCCATGAGAGGTTTGTTCCAACACACCCAATAGCCTATCAGGCATGACAGGAATGCCATTCCCATTGTCAACCTATGAGAAGGCCAAGTTCTTCTTCAGAATGGTGAGAGATGGGCGATTGTCTTTCCAAACATACGTGGAGCGTGACGAGTCTGAACTCGACCAATATAACATTGATAATCACAGCAAAGCAGCTATGTTTTGGGTTTGATTAGTAGGCACTGACAAAATACAAATGAGAAATTAGGAAAGGGACTAAAAGGACAGTAATGTCAAACACAACCTGCTTAGTTAAAACATTAGCATGCTGCCAGGCACTGAGCATCAGCTTGGTCTGAAACGCAATGTCAAAATTCATAAATTACAATGCACACATAACGTATACACACACACACACATTTTAATCATATTGTACACACTGAACAGAATTAGACCATCATTTCGTCTCGTCTCTGAGGACACGGAACACTCTAATGTGTCTAGACACCAGTGGATATTAGTCACATGTGTGGCGTACCAGTTACAGATGGCAGAGCAGGATAGAGACGCGCGCCTGGGTGATACCAGACAGTTTGTGCTCATGGTGATGGATTGTGTCAAAGCTATGTCTCTGTCTCTCACACACACACACACACACACATTCTCGCACCCCCCCACCACACTCTGTTTGTCTCCTGGTTTCGTATTCTCCACAGTAGTTGCCAGCCAACTCGTGGTCTAAACTTAACTCCACAGCCTACCATGAATTTTGAACATATATTACCACACCCTAGCTTGTCAGTGCTGCCGCCTGCTTCTCAAACACACATAAACACGTACGCACATGCACGCACGCACGCGCACACACACACGCACACACACACACACACACACACACACACACACACACAAATACTACTGCGCCAGCCGGGCCAAAGCTCACATATGCCAGCCAGAAAAGAGGGGTGGCTGGGTGGAGAAACGCAGCATAAACATAAAGCTGCCTTTCTAAAAACATCCTCCAAATGCAGAACGTTTAGTACCACTGGCACCATCCGAAAATACATAGTTATTGTTATGAAGGGAGGCAGCAAGTTAGTCTCAGCCTCATACGTCCATTACAAGCGGGAACCCCCGATGCTGAGAAATGAATACAATGAAGTGCCAAAAGCTGCAGTTCCTCGAATGACCACTTGAGGCTGGCTGCAAAAGGAAGTCAATCCTTATTATGTTAACATGTCCGATTTTGCAGCTAAAATAATAACGTCTAGAATCTGGTTCAAAATTTGTTTTAGCTTGTCTCCCCATTCATGACAACTGTGCGTGGGGTTATTTTTTTTTTTTAATAATCAGTTAAAAATATATAAGGCATGTGTTTATTATTATAATTTATAGTGGGAATGGGGGGGCATTTCAGGCGGAGATAGGCACTGCAAAGATGGCGATGGCCAGAGCCAGCACAGCGCCATATTCAAACCCGTTCTTGAAATAGCTATGGGTGATGTCAAGGACTTTTTGTCCAGTTATATATGGTTCATTAGCACTATGTCACATAAGCAACTCTGTTGAACGGCTGATACATATATGTAATCTGGTCAACGCTTTATGAAATGGAAGAGATTTGGTCTATATGTAATTCCAGCAAGTGCAGTACTAGTTTCCCAACTAATTCCCATATGTTTAACACACATTTGGTCAATCAAAACACCTCTCCTGTCAAGTATAGGCAGATCTTGTTAGCCAGTGTTCCCAGACTTTACGCAGTTCTGTGAGACTAGCAGCAAGATGGCAAACAAGTGTGGATACCTACAGTAATAGATCATTTGAGGCCACCATCCCTGCAAAAACATCCAGCATAAACCAGCATTAATTCCATGCTGGTCCAGGCTGGTCCAGGCTGGTTCATACTGGTTAGTGCTGGTCTAGCTGGTGGACCAGCATACTCATGCTGTTCTCAAGAAACATGGTTCCAGCATGTAAAACATACCTTTTGCTGGTGACCAGCAATGCTGGATTTTTTAGCAGGGATACACATTTCTTCCTTTGAACAAAGACAACACATAGTTGATAAAAAGTGTGTTTAGCCATGATCCACTGTGTGTGTGTGTACGCACGCGTTAATGTTTGCGCAAGTGCGTGTGTGTGAGGGAGAAAGTAAATGGTGGAGAGTGAGGAGAAGAGGTGTTTACATATCACAGTGCTCTTATCGCCAGTCTAGGCTGTGAGGGAAACTTCATCTCACCTTGAACTTGAATGTGCGTGGGACGGGCTCTCCCTCCACGGCCCGTGGGCCTGGCACTGTCAGCGTAAAACACGTCTTATCTCATAGGCGTGAAAGTCCCAGCCATCCTCAGAGTAGCAACCAAAAGGAGACTGATATTATAATATCTGTTATTTCACAACTGCAGTCCAAACAGGTCCTTTTCTCTTTTTTTATTTTATTTGTTAATGTAGTTTCCACTCTGTAAAACGTCTGTAAACATTCTCTATTACTGTACATCCGGCGTTATCTTCTTGCCACATCCTAATATAGATACTGTATCCATCGTGTGTTGACTTTAGCTATGGCGATGTTGTATACAGGCAGACTGGAGGCTGGGAAGAAGACTGTCATTAAACCTGTGCAAATGGCAGGTCAGAAGAGGTGAGGGTGTGTGTGTTTGTACGTGCGTGTGTGTGTGGTTTGCCTCTGGAGGCATTCACTTCACAAGTCAAAGCCTCTCCTAATGGGAGATAATTACCATCTCATAGTCTTAATGGAAGAGAGCAGGTATAGACAGACAGACAGACGGGCAGGCTTTTTCCCAAACTAATTGGAAGCTTTGACTGCTGATGGACAATTTGGACTGAACAATCTCTCTGGGAGAAAATTGCCATTGCTTTGCAGCTTCCATTTGCCTCTCACTTGTGGGGATGTGACGTTATATCTCGGGCCCCGGCCCAGATCACCAAGGAATAGTAGTCGAACAGAACACCAGAAAGAAGGCCACACTCAAACATCAACAATGAGTTTTACTCCAAGCAGAGATATACAGTATTGAAGGAGCTGGTGGGAGAAAAGACATCATGTTCTCATGACAGTCATTGTGCACTCAACCACAGACTAGAGCTTTTCTGGGAATTTGAGCCTGTGTTACACTGAAAAAACGTGCCCGGGCCTCTAGCGAACACGTCCTCATATTTCTCCGTCAACACCAGCTTATCCGGTTCAGCTGTGTCGGATGTCCGGTTGGCCTCGGAGACAGTGGTCGTGGAAGGGATCAGTTGTTTTGTACTCCTTCGTCGAGCAGAAGATGTGGAACCTAGGGGCTTCAAATGTTATTGTCTTGCACTGTAGTAGTAAAGGGTGGAATGATCTAGAATACAGAGTGGCTGAGAGAGCAGCAGCTGTGCAAACAAGGGTTCCAGTGGGCCTGGAGCAGCTGGGGTGAGGAGTTGCTACGGAGGTCCTGTTAATGTGGGAGAAAAGGGACCCTCTCTTTACATTGCCGTAGGCCTCTTGTTCTGTTTCTCCTGACTGCAGGTGCTGATTTAACCCTGTTCTAGGAGAAGACTGGATGGATTACCTTCTGCCATGGTCCATGAGCAGATGGTTGTCCACGGTAGGGAGCGGGTTGGAATATTTCCCCTATAAAGCTGAAGAATTTGACAATTTTCAAAAACAGAACATCTCAGCGACCCCAAGTCTCTCACATTCACATGCAGCTCTTGATTCATGCATTAACCCAAGAGTGGTTATAGTAGTAAAGAGAAGCCACTGTGGTTTTGATGATATATGGTGCCTATGACACCATGGCTTCAATGCCTGTTGGTACTTAGATGAGGATGAACATTCGCCCAGGTGCAGGAATAATGTCAGTACGATGAAAGAAGTGAAGGCTTTCTCAGGCATCTCCCCCCTTTGCTGATTGCCACAATAACTGTGACCACCGCTGTGCACATTCTTCCTTTAATCATTTCCATGCAGGGGTAGAGAACATTGTAAGTTGTGCACAGCCGTGCTGCTTCCTCCATGCTATAACGTAAACACAGAGGGAACAGAGTCTCTGCCTGTTTACCCTGCTATTGGCATCAGCAAACAAATAATGCAAATTGGCCTTAATCAAAACGTTATGAACGTGCAAATGGTTTCTGAACGCAGCTTTCTTGTTTAACTGGAGCGGTAATCTCATTGACAGTAAGTAACGTTCAGTCTCCATGTCCTTTAATCCCCCAAAACACAGACACTTGGCACGGTTTCTCTTTTGTCTGCCTTGTCTCTCTCTCTCTCTCTCTCTCTCTCTCTCTCTCTCTCTCTCTCTCTCTCTCTCTCTCTCTCTCTCTCTCTCTCCCTTGCTCCACGCCCACTCTCTCACACTTGCAGCATCGGCCTCATTCCCTCAACCATGGTCATTAATTAGCTCCCACTTATAGTAAACAGATGTCTATTAATAAATTAGGGGCATGTTTTCATTTGGCATAATACTTCCATTCCTGTGCCTGGGTAACACATGAAAGCATTCCTCTGCCAGTTCAAACCACTGGCCAAAACTCACAACGATTTGCAAGTGGCAGGACAGCTGCAGTCGTGGATGTTGTACAATAAAAACACTAGTCACATATTGTATTTACGTATTAATATTGCTACCATTATGTTTGTCCAAGACAGGCATATCGACTTGTCAGACAATATACAGTACATAGGTACATTTACAGTACATTAATCTGTGCCTTTATCTGGGTCATACAGTAGGTCCTATTTTAACAGTCAAGATTAGGTCCAGCTGCAGTCATCGTACTGTATATTACCTTCCCTCAGATTTCTATGTCAACTTCTTCCAGACAATCTGTGGTTTCATCTTGACTGCTCCACTTCAGGGAGATTCTGATTAGCGTCACGGAGCCCTGTGTATGAAATGGCAAGAGAGATTTCCCTCTCTTGACATTGCCAAGCGCAGCCCCTGTAACCCGAAATCCTTATGGTGGTTCCACAGTTTACATCTATAGGATTTGTCACGCATGGCCCGCCTGACTCTGGTCCTAACCAGGAGCAAAACAACAGCGACTCTAATCCCCTTTAAACAAGTCTCTGCCAATGTCACAATGTGTGTCCACTCACTTGCTCAAGGTTTCATTAAACTGGAGCTGAGGGCCCCTCCTTTGCTCTCTGCTGGTAAATTCAGAGGCACAACCGTGAAACCCACTGTAATGTCTGGCTTGGACCAGAGCCTAATCGCCCCTGAAGGATTTGTGTGCATAGGTTTGAATGCTTAACAAAGGCACGGTTGACCCTTCACCTACCGGTGTGTATTTATAACGCACCCTGTAAATTCTGTGTCATCACCTCTACTTTTTCACCTTATTTTGCACATTTGTGACAAAAACAACATTAGCCAATTTATTTGATCAGTAAGCCACTTCATTTTAGCAGGTAAAATTGCCTTATTAAAGGAAAACTATTTCTGGCTCGGCCTGCGTTTGTGTGTGTGTGTGTGTGCGTGTGTGTGTGTGTGTGTGTGTGTGTGTGTGTGTGTGTGTGTGTGTGTGTGTGTGTGTTTATGAGGGTGGCAGGGGACACTTTGCGCTGCACTCTTTACAGTACTTGCTCTTTAACAAAAGCCACTGAAAAACTTTTCTTTTCCTAATGAGACAGATAATTTCTTGGCTCACTCTGAATGTGGGTCCTTTTTCTTACTAGCCACCTTTTCTTCATGCTGTTTGGCATTTTATAATACCACAAACCATGGGAATTAGCTTTCACTGCACAAGACATTGACATTTGACTTGATTTACCAATCATTAAAGTTTCTTTGTTCATTCAAAGTGAATGGTTACTTTGCGTGTTATTTCTCTTTTCTTTTACAACACAGTGTTTTGTTTTTGGGTATTAGTTTATGGCAAGGTGGTCATTTAAAAAAAAAATATATGTAATCTCTTAATTAGAACATCAGGTTTAAAATAATGCATACAAATATACATACACAATTATATTTTTAAATAACCAATAAATGTTTAAATAAATAAATGTTACTCAATATGTAAATGGTGTACCGTACTTCCTTTGAATTATGCTATATGTTTCTTGCTGTATTATAAGCAACTTATAGCATGTAAACCACATACAGGTATTGATTTCATCTTAAAAGGGCGGGTAACCTTCTTCACAAAAAGGTAGAGTTAACTGGGTGTCCTCGACTCCTATGGGAGTTGGCACCTCCTTACTGTACTGTATTATGTCTTTGCTGTGACACGTCTTCCTTCCAGGTCCAGCCCGACACTCCTCCCTGGTCAGAGAACATTCCAGCAGCCTCCTGCTCCCGCCTGCTGCTGCTGAGTCTGCTGAAGAGAGGACCTTTCACTGGCTGTGCATGGGAAAAGAAGAAACGCACAATTTCAGTCGTTAACCTCCCTTTTTATTGCCCTAAAGTATCCAAGACAGAAAGGTGCCATGCGCGGCCTTTTTTCACTACCCGTGTCCCTTTACTATTGTACACACATGGCAAAGAGGTTTAGAGGGCCGGTTAGCCGAGCATTCAAACAGTTCAAATGCAGTGATCTGAGAATAGAGGAGAGAGGGGAGACCCCTAACAACACTAATTTCCCTGCAGAGGATGGTGCGTGCCGGGCGGGGTGCTCAGGGCACAATTGGAGGAACAGGCGTGAGTCCATCCATTCCCTGACCCCATCACCCCCCTTCCTCAGCCACCAGCCTCCCACACTAAACAAATATAGACCCCCTTCCTTCCTCTCTCTCACCTCGTGCCTCGCAGCAGCTCTGATGCCCTTGACCTTGTGCTTGAAGTCTCCGAGGTTAGGACAATAAACACAGTGTTGATGGGCCATGACCCAGAGCAGGCCAACGGACTCAACCAGCAACAGATGGACAGCAAGACAAGGCGGGAGAGTGTGAGAGGCCTCCTGAAAACAGAATAGAGACAAATGAAGGGAGAACAGTGGAAGAAAAGATGCTGGAGGGAAACAATGAAATGAAAGAGGGTAAAAGTAGAGCGATAAGTGGGGAGGAGAGGTGGAGCAGAGGCGTGGTTTAGCCAGTCCTGGAACAGAGGAATGTGATGCTTCACTGACCAGCCTGGCAGGCAGAAGGGAGAGTGCTTTGTGTGTGTGTGTGTGTGTGTGTGTGTGTGTGTGTGTGTGTGTGTGTGTGTGTGTGTGTAGGTGTGTGTGTAGGTGTGTGTGTAGGTGTGTGTGTGTGTGTGTGTGTGTGTGTGTGTGTGTTTTCTTTAGGGTTCACCATTCTTTTTCTTAGCACCAGTATAGTCTAGAGAACTCCCTATAAACAAACCAGCTGTTTTTATCTTTCCTTGCTGAACACACACAGGCAGCTAAATGAGCTCTGAGCTCAAGACTCAAATCTGCGTATCAAGCAATAATAGAATATTATAATACAACAGCAAGGAAAGCAGAACAAATAAATCCATTGGTTAAGAAAGCACTGTGTACTTCGTACAGTATATGAGAAAATGAATATGGCCTGTGGGGCGTGTGAGCTTTATCCTCAACTTTCTTTGTAAAAGTATATGTTTCAGCCCAGACAGTTTCAGTTTCCAATACCTCTAATCTCTGAGGACATAAGAACAGATGATTTGAATGACAAACAGATCTCGGGCACATTGAGGTCGCAGCAGGCTCTGTGTGAGGGTCTACTGTACGCTAGTCTGTCCACAACCCCCCACATCTCTCTATCTCTACCTCGTTGGAGAACATATCTGAGATTCCATCAATCCCTCTGTGTGAGAGAGAAAGCCCCGTGGTGTAAAACATCAGCCTCAGCAGTCTCAGGGGGCTACTGTAGGGCTCTTTAAAGCAGGGATCTGACCTTGCCAATAGCTAGGAGCCTCCTGCTCTGCATGAGGAATGAGGAAACCCACTGTTGCAGGGGTGGAAGTCAGGATGCCTGCGTGCATGTGTGTGTGTGTGTGTGTTTGTGTGTGTTAATGGTACCTAACTATAGGCTGTTCCAGCTGCTGTGCTTCATCTAAGCAATTAGCTGTAATCATCTCTCTGAGCTCCCTGGGTGTTCTGAGAGGCTGTGTTCACACACTGGCGCTCCACCGGATACCTCTCGCACACACACGCACGCACGCACACGCACACACACACACGTGGTCAGGCACACACACACACACACACACGCACGCACACACACACACGTGGTCAGGCACACACACACACACACACTTGGTCAGGCACGCACGTGCAGACACAAGCAAAACACCTGGGCATTAACACACATCACTGCGTCTACTGTACACCCACACATTCATGCAAGCATGCAGTATGCAGGCGTGCACGTTGTGTGCACGCAGACACGCACACAATCACACAATCGCACAAATTAAGATAAATGCAAAGACAGAAATGCAGCCACATTATTAATGTGTGCGTGTGTGTGTGTGTGTGTGTGTGTGTGTGTGTGTGTGTGTGTGTGTGTGAGTCCCCTAGTGCATGTATCCAGGCCCATTCCAGCACGTGGCCTCTCTACAGAGCATGGCCATGTGTTGCACACATGTTCCCAGGCCTTGTCAATTGCTCTTTGTACATTCACAGCATCTCCACAACAGTGACTGTACTTTCCTGAGCCCCCTCTCCCTTCTTCAGCCTCTCTATCATGGTGCACAAAGGTGGGCACCCGTGCACACGCCCACACTCCATGGGTGCAGACACACACACACACGCACACACACACACCTACTGTACGTTTGTAAAGGCACATTCATTTAGACACACGTGCGCACACACACACACACACACACACACCTAGTGTACGTTTGTAAAGGCACATGAATTTAGAGAGAGAGAGACACACACACACACACACACACACACACACACAGGGAGGTTATCCCCCAACCTACTGTAGTGGTGTGACTGATCCTGGGACCACAGGGATCATCCAGTAAGTCACCCCCCCCCCCCCACTTCCACCCACAGTGTGTGGGCTGGGTCGGCCTACAGACGCGCCACAGGCAGGGGGCAGGAGGCCGCCAGGGAGCACTGCTGCCCTGGGCAACAGCTGCTCGGCAAATGGAGCTGAACATTCCTTTCCCTGCATCCACAAGCAAGACTAAGATACCATGTTCACACTGCAAGAGCAGAAAGAGCCTGAGCACGTTAGCGTAGCTAGTGCACGTTTGCTAGCGTTGGGACTGAGATTTAAAGCTGTGTGAGACAACTGAATGGTTACACATATTTACTTTTATACGCTATTAGTAGTGTAATTTGTCTTAGTCTACAAAGCCCCAGTGAAACATACAATAACATGAGAAGCCTTGGACATTGTCATAATAGTCTAATATTAGTCGTAATAGTCAGTATGTACAGTATGAGGGGAATCGTAGCAAACGCTCATGAGTGATCTGTGCAACTACTGTACAGAAAAAAACAAACATGCCTGAATATGAATATGATATCTTTGAACAGAGTGCAGTTGCATCTTGTGACCATATGGGGCGTTCCACTGTATATGCCAATACGGTGCCGCTTCATTTACAGTTTGCATGAGTAATCTTTTCCAAATAATGTCTTCAGAATGATTGTCTCAGTAATACTTTATGACAGATATCTTACTACGCTAAGATGACCAGGGGCATTATCCAGATACTGTAAAGGCGCTATCGCTCATGAGTGTGTGTGTGTTAAACGTGTCTGTCATCCTCCACTGCCAAGGTCCTCCTCAGCTATGTTCTCATGTGTCCAGCCCCCAACCCCTACCCGACCAACACGCACACACACACAGCTCAGCCGAGTCATCCTAGACCCCTCACATTCGCCCACACACACACACACACACACGCACACACACACACACACACACGCAAGCACACAAACACACATAATAAACACACATATGCACATGGTCTCTAACACACACACATACACACATTTATGCACATGCTGTCTAACACACACACATACAAACACATTTATGCACATGCTCTCTCTCCCTCTCTCACACACACACACACACACACATGCACGTGAAAACACACTTAAACTGACTGTAAACAAGCACACACCAAACATACAGTATAAAACCCAAAGCATGCCTACGTGCACACACACACACACATACAGAAAAAGAGGACCAGAGTGCAGAACGGCACATTCTCCAGGGGTATGTTGACACCCTGGCAGGATCTATGAGGCAGCTCTGGCATGGCGAGCATTTTGTTATTCCAATGTTTTCTGCTCTTGTGAATACACACTCCCCCGTATCAGACCCACAGGCCAAATACAACGCTAGCCAGGCATTTCAGTGGCCGGACTAGGGAAGTGAAGGAACATGCCTATAGTATTTCTTCTTCTGCCACAGTCGAGTTCCCTTCGCATAGTAGATTTATATTCCTGGAACTTAATGTATATTGTGTCAATACTGCGTTGTGACGGACTATAGAGTGCTGACGGATGCTCCTGTTGTAGAACAGCGTCAGAACAGTGACAGGTGCTAAACCTAATGGTGGCCCTCTTCCCAAGCTTGTTATTGCCTTTACAGCAACATGATGCCAAGAGCCATAAATTCAGAAATGCCAAGGCCAGTATAAAATGAAATCTGGATGTGGCAGGCGAACCGTTACTAGGTGTAGCTGTACTCAAAATACTGAGTTTCTCAGTATAATCTTGTTAAGGCATGCTTAGCATTGCATCCTGGATAGCAAAACAACAAGATTGATGAGAACATGAAAACACTGAACGGTGTATCTGGTATTTTCATGATGATTAACAGATGCTTACTTTTAACTCCACTGTCAAACATGAATGGAAATATGTCCCTTTGCTTATCCTCTGCAGTGTTTCTCGCTCCACGGTGAATCTGGCTAATTAGTAGCAGCTTGTTGTGACCCAGGTCTATAAATAAAGTTCCTTTTGCCTCTGGCTGTCTTGTTGTCAGTGCTCTCCATGGTCTTAGAGCGGTTTTACCAATGTGGGGCATGGGAGAGCTAATGGCAAACAGATGTGGAGGAGAAAATGGGTTTACAGTGAAGCTGAGAGGATGTTTCAACTTTTAAGTGCTAATTACTTTATTCCTACTCTGCTTCTCCCACAGTTGGCCTCTGATCGCCAGTGAGACAGGCGTGAAATTACAGGAGAGTGTAGTGAGTTTGATAGTCCTCCTGTACGTCTGTTAAAATGGGTAGTTATAGGAAAGCCTTTATTCTCCTTCACTTTCTTTCTTTCTTTCTGTTGTGATTTTTCCTTTGAACCTTCTCTCTCTCTGGCATTCTCTCTGTGTGTATGTGTGTGGATATGGATATGCACGCACACGCTTGACTTGGGCAGGACTCAGGGTGTTCATATTTTTGAAGTCAAGATTTGCAAATGTCTTAGTCTTTCAGACAACTATACGGTGTTAATGTACATGTATTCCAGACAACTTTGTGCAAGGTAACAATATATTTTAAAACATTACCAACTACACAATATTTCTGTTTGTAGTTTAGGTCCCTTGCTAGAAACAGCTTCCTTCAGGAATTAATAACCATGTATGAGCACTGTACAACCTTTACACAATTTCCCAATCTGCCTCCATGTTTGAAATGAGACAATCAGTGGTATTGTTGCCTCCAGGTCTTTCTGCAAAATCTAACAAATTCATTTATGGACATTTAGAGAACAAAATGTTTTATCTTATCTCAGTGTGCTCTAACTTAATACCGTGACATCTCTCAAATATTATATTCAGTACAAAATTCATAATTTGAAAGCATTTTGAATATGGAAACAGTAATATTAACTTTATTCCAGGATATGCTATTGCTTATTCTTTGAAACTTAGCGCCTCTAAAAAAAGACTGTACCTATACAGAACACTGCATATACAGTATATACTGTATATTCTACAGTGTTAGAGTAGCTCCAGCTAATTACTGTAAGTTGCCTTAAATGTGTATGCTCTTGCTGCTGTAAATCCTCAAATGTTGCATAGATTCAGCCTTAAAACCAGCATTTCAGAAACTTGGTTGTTTTGGTTTGAAACTCTTAAATTCCTCTCCCACGTGTTTCCATCCCCTTGACCTTCAACCGCCCACACGTTTATGCATGGACAGTGTGAACAGTGTTTCAAACCTCACCAGTGAACTGGTGAGTTGTGTGGGTTTGATATGCAGTCACAAACTAAATATGTTTTGTTTAATTTTGAGTGAGTTCTCACGCAGTTCATAAAGTGGCTTTTATTTTGAAACCAATTTACATAATCAACACATTCAGCGTATCTTGTATATACCTCCTTCACCTCTGTCCTGCCAACAGCACTCTGACTGCTTCCTCGTGCCTTTAAAGCCAGGCCACCCCTTTCTCTCCCCACCGCCAGACAGGATACCCCACATCCTGTGAGAGACAGGAAGGAGCCCAGCTTCTTAGGCCCAGACACAAATCTGCACTACAGCAGCCTCCAGCCTTCCAACTCCAGAATGTTACCACAGTGCACTGTAAACCAGTGGTTTGTAGCGTGGGGGTGGGGACCCCTCACTGTGTCTTGGGAAGATTTACTCTACTTTATAGGTGAATCTAGTTTTAAAAACAACAAATCTGTACATACACCGGTGTAGAGGAACACATGGCGACCTCCAAACTATCTCAAGTTCTTTTGAGTCTGTGCATATTGGAGGTGCACCTCTACCGTATGGGGCTCTCAACAGCTGACACCAATTTGCCGGAGCCTCTTCTTGAATGGGCTGTCCCATGCAGGCTTGGTTGCATGCCTGCCAGTCCTCCATCTGATGCGAGGCCAGTAGTGGTTTGGGTCGCTACATTGATAACCACATGCAGATCAGGAATTTGCTTACCAGTTTTTACAGCTTTCCCCTAACTCGTAGACATACTTTGGGGGTCTGTGTGAGGGTAACTGCCAGTCCGCCAGTGTGTCCATTGTGGGATAGGCATTGTGCCTCTAATTTCTGTCTATTATTTCTGAAAAACATTAGTTCCCTAAGTCAAGATGGGCCCCAAGCAGGCTCTAATCCTTTGAGAAAGGTTTCTGAGGAGTACATGTACACAATTTAAAGGTGCCGCAGAGGATATATGAAATAATCATTAAAAAAAGGTACATGTTTTTTTAAATAATGTAACCTACTCCTGTCTCAGCGGTGTAAAGTACTTTTGCAGTATTTGCATTACCTTTAATAAAATACACAGTGGTCCATTGAATGGGTACTCGACTTGGAAAATACCTGAATAGGGGGTATAGAAGCCAAAAAGGTTAGCGAACCGCTGATTTAAATTGTACTGCAAGTAATTTAATACAATATCACTCTTAAACTCCACCCAATATACCCAGAATCACGCCCACCGTAAGTCTGCTTCCATTCTGACGTGGAAGCTGTTTGAGGTCAACGGGAGTCGCCCTTAATGAAGCCCAACCAACCAACCTCCCTTACGTTGAAAATGTCACTTTGTTTTTGAGCTGCCCTGTCAGTTTGTCTGAATCCTGGCTCCAACACCATGAAGACACACGCCCAATAAGCTTGGACTCCTGCCTCAAAGGAGAGTGGGGGCGAGAGAAAGACAGCCGTGGTTGTGGTCTTGAATGGAATAGTTGAGTGTTCTCTGGCCAGAAGCAGCAATCTAACCTTTGCCAGAAACAATCTTCTTGCCTGCCTGCCTGCCTCTCTGTCTGTCTGCTTTCAGGTGTGGTGGGAACCCCTTCCTGCCAGGCAGCCATCAAACCCACCGCAGCAATTTAGACCATTAAGATAGAGAGTGTACTGAGAGCTGCAGTACAGGAAGGCTGGCCTACAGTCAGTTTCTCACACCGCTTCCGTGATTCTTACTTGAACTGGTCTGAAAGGAAAGGGAAGGGAGCTGGATGGTTGGACTGGGTTGACTAGGACAACAGATCTCTGTTTGGTCAGTTAGAGCGCTCCAATCGCCATCTGGTTCAAACCACATTCATTATTGTCTTTGTTTGTAATATTTTGTTACATTTTCTTCTTCTGTGGTTTAATTCAGCCATCCCAGCCAAAGTAATCTCTGTCTGTCTGTCTGTCTGTCTGTCTGTGAAATGCAGCGTGTACTACAGTATAGGAGGTGTTGCCAGTTGTGGCTCTGTCTGACTGGTTTTGTGGCCCAAGGCTCATAAAAACCGCTCATGGGCCCTAAAACAGTCCTTCTCCAGCTGTTATTTGCAAAAAATGAATTGCATTCCCAGGGGGATGTGGGCGACTAGCCAGCAATGTATAAAGCCATGGTATATCTGGGCCCTCCTGCCCACAGTGAAGTTAGTGTTGACTGATGACACGGATAATCGTGTATGTGGAGTAGTATTAGCGTCGTCCCTTCTCGGTGGAATGTTTTGTAGAACACAATATCACGGCTCATCCTGCCGTCCGACTGTCCAGGGCACGGGGTGCCTGTTTTACTTGCACTCTGACATACTCCTCCAGGTACTGTATTTTACGGGAGTTTGAGGTGACTGCATCAGCCTGCATCTGTCTCATTCATTTCCAGTTAAATGTATCAGCTGTGGCCTGTGGAGACCTGGGAGATCCAGGCCAGCCCCTGGATGCAGTTTCTGCTGGCTGGGAAGTAATCTGATGTGAGGTTTAATACATGGTATGTGTCTCAACAGATGCTAGCTAGGCTGCAGCAACAATGCAGAGCCGGTCTCCGGAGAGTTTGATTCTGGTGTGTGCCTGAAAGCAGTGATTGGAGACACCTAGTGGCACTTTATGGTATACATATACTTGATGGATCCTGCTAATAATGAATGCTCTTATTAAGCCACACAAGAATGGACCTCACATTGCTATGTACTTCCAAGACTGACATCCCTTCCACAGTTAGCCACATGATTATAGGATGTTGAAAGGTGTGACATATGACTGACATGGTCAGTGTGGGCTTTTACTGGCTAAGATATTTATCCCTGCTAGCTTGTAAGCATTGGGTCAGCACACAGAACTGATTGAGAGAGACAGTGTCAAGGACTTTAGGAGAGTGTTTATAACATCCACCGAGACTGGGATGCGGGGGGGGGGGGGGGGGGGGGGGGGTCGCAACAAAAAAAATTTAAAGTTTTGG
>JAODUE010072063.1:0-15541 GCA_027564755.1 Amblyopsis hoosieri | reverse complement strand
TGGCAGAATGGGAAACAATAATAATCCTTTCAATTACAATAGGGATCCAGCAGCTTCGCTGCTTGGACCCCTAATAAATACATATATTACAGTAATACTTTGAAAGACACAGCCAGACAGACAGGCAGGCAGGCAGAGTTAGTCAGACAGACAGACAGGCAGGCAGGCAGGCAGGGTCAGTCAGACAGACAGGCAGGCAGACAGCCAGATAGATAGACAGGCAGGCAGGCAGGCAGACAGGCAGGCAGACAGCCAGACAGTGTCGGGAGGGTGACAGGTTTGAGATTTAGACGCTGGCAGAACCTTGTGCTGCTGGTCTCTGTCTTAGCTAAGCAGGCTTTATCACACACACAGCCTGCACCTAGCACCATACATCACCTGCTACAGGGTGGGAGGTGGAGAGAGGGAGAGAGGCAGAAGGTGGAGGCGTAAATGAACGTGTGTGTGTGTGTGTGTGTGTGTGTGTGTGCAGGGGACGATGAGAGTGAGTGAGTGATTGAGACAGAAAGAGGGGGGGGGCAGAGAGGAGGCAGGGTGCAATAGTGCGAATGGAGAGATATTTTACACTCAGCAATTCTGCCCCACCAATGACCCTGTCTTAAGTGTGTATGTGTGTCTAACTATGTGACACATTGCATGCCACAGAGGCAACAATGTGTGTGTGTGTGGTGATGCTTCTGTGAACCTAAAGTCACCTTGATAACATTTTTTCACGTTAATTGCCTATTGATCAGCAGTCACGGCAAAAAATACCCTCGAATTTTCACACCAGATAAAACCCCCTTGAGCTCAATGTACATAAGTACACACACAAACACACGCTGGCTTGCCCTGGTATATAAATTCAATTAACCCGAGTGTTGAATAAACCATTACATAACCTTCACCTAAAACCTACTTCAAGCAAATGCCAAAGACTATAGTTGGAATGCCCCCACCCTGTAGATTCTCTTCTTATTCCTTCTGCGTTTCCTTTTTGGTTTTCATTATAGCCCTCCCTCTTTCTGGTTTAATCTCAGATCTCAAAACATCAAATGCTGCCTCTTCAAAAGAGACTAAGTGTGTGTGTGTTCGTGTGTGTTTGTGTGTGGGTGGAAGCGTAGGGGAAGTTACTCTCGCTCTCTCACACACACACACAAAACGGTGGTTTGCACCTGACCTTTTTTAGCATGTGTGATGTGGTATGTGCGTGAAACCGCACCAGAGGGCTTTAAAAAGCATGGCGAGGATCATTAAGAGTACGTTGTAGGAACAGCAAAGAACACACACCTGCTTCCTCCATTAAATCCCAAACACCAGGCGGTCACCAGCATACCTGGGCCGGTCACACTGACTGTAATGGATTTAAACTATACAGGCTCTAAAGGCCAAGGAGGAGAGTGAGGTGTTTAACAGCCCCGAGGCCAGCCCCGAGTGTCAGCGCGGCGCTCACCCACTGCTGAGGGGCGCGACATGCTGTTCAAACAGGTAAGGCAAAATAATTCATCCCAAATCTCTCTCTCTGGCTGGAGAAAGTGACGTTGTGTCAGTTGAGAGCATTGAGAACGTCTGTGTGTCCGTAGAGTGCGTCCACTGCAACAGCGGGACATCAGGGTCGGCACGCTCAGACCATCCCCATTTGTTAGCACGTGCTGTGGTTTCATTCCTCTCTCTCTCCTCTGTTCTTTCCTTCCCTGCTCCTGCCAGCCCTCATATCCGCATTCCCCTCATCCACTCTGTTCTTATCTCCTCTCCACCCAAACTGGTCCTCCATAATCCCCACCTCCGTGCAGCCTAAAGGCTGGCCTCAGAAATAAACACAATGTCTTGCCTCATACTCTTAAGCCACCCCAAATCTCTTGTCGCTGCGGCAACCAGCGGTTCCCTTCCTTCGCAAGCTCGCCTCCCTCTGCTCTGTGGAGGTTGCGTGCTCAGTGAGAGTCCTTCTCCTCAGAGACACAAATAAACAAACATTTAGTTCAAGAGTGATAACCAGGGAGAATGACGTGTCACGCGTTGTGGCTCTGTGTCTCCAGGAGGCACAGAGAAAACTGAAGAGAAGAGAATCTGTAGTCTGAGAGAAGAGTGAGAAGGTTCAAGTCACACACACACACACACACACACACGAGTGTAGGCTTTACAAACAAAAACACATGCCATGGCACACTGTGCAGCAACCACACCAAACTTAAACACTCAAACATGTACACGTATCGAACGTGTACACTACGCACACACAAGCACATCTCTGACACTTTTTATTTTTTAAACTAACAACAAACATGCAAAAACATCACACAGGACTTTGACAAACTGACTAAAACAGGGAGAAATAACACACACACACACACACACACACACACACACACACACACAGGCAGGGTGCTGTAATCCTGTGTGTGCAGCGGGCTAGGGAAATGACTCTGGGTTTAGCAGCCCTCCGTTATCAGCGTTGTCAGACAGGCAGATCTGCAGCGTGGCAGAAACGTGGTCTGGGTAGAGAACAGACACACTGTCAAGATCAGTGTGTGTTGTACACCACTGTGTGTGTGTGTGTGTTACAGAGAGCTTTCTTTCTTTAGAAACAGTCAAGAACTCTTTCAAAGAGTTGGCAAGGTTACTTTCAGAACTGACTAATGGCCAGCTTCAAATGTTTTTTTTTTTTAACAAGTAACGGCAATTATGAGCTATTCAAGGAGAAACATCTGTTTCTGTCTATGGCCCACTGACTCTGTTTGACTCTTATCTACAGACTTGACTTGAGAGAATAGTTCACGTCTCAAGAACGGACTGCAGAGCAGGCTGTTTGCCTCGACAGAGAAAGGAAGTGCTCTCCACTGCACACCAATGCTGGACATCCTCGTTAGCTCAGCTGTGGCTGTCTTGGAGCCACAGGAAGCACCTTGAAAATCCTTCAGGTCTTAGAAATGTTTTGCTGCAGTCCCACTGCAATGGCCAAGAAGTTATTTAGGAAAATCCTGCAGTACAGAGAGAAGACATGTGCGAGCTGTGATTACTTCTGACAACACAACCCTTCACTGCCACTCTGTATGTACTGTAATACCTCACGTCATCACAGGGGGAAATGTGCATGGAATGAGTGTCAGGGGTTTTGCTGCCGTTAATTAATATGCGATAAACCAATCGTTCTCAAAACTGGGTCTGAATTCCCTGAGGGTGCCATCGATGCCATTGACAGGGAGGTCACATAACTTCAATATTCCGTTTTAAATGTTTTAATATAGTTTAGCATTTAGTATATAGTTTTAGTAATAAGACATGTGCAATGTATAAATGGTGTTTAATAATGAATGAGGTTTGCAAGAAGAGGGGGAAAGCAATAGGCCTAATACCTTTCCTGAAACCACCCAAATCCTTGAAGTCAGTCTCAACAATGAATCAGCAAATGTTACTGATATGATCTCAGACAGTCTGGGCTTGGTCTAGAGATCTAAAGAGACACGTACAAATATGTGTTCCCCTTCCACAGCATCTAGTGGGCAGACATGCGCACATGTGCACTCCGGGCCAAAAGGAGAGCGTGTACATAGAATAAAAGGTATGATTAGTAATGGGTGGGTGGCTTTAATACAGTGTGGTTCTTTGGTGGCTGAGCAAGCAGTTTTCTATACTTATTTCTCCAGACTAAGTATTTTCACTGGTACATTTTTCATCCCATCCTCCCCTACTCTCCCGGCAGAGTTGGCAAACGTAGTCGGTAAAAGGTACCGGTATCACTTCGCCTATTTGGCAGTAGTACTCGAGTCTATAGACTACCTAATGAAAGATGATCACTTCTGACGGATTTGTGTTCTTATGATTTGCAAAGATGGACAGACGACAATAGTGCATCTGCAGAATTGCCATAATGCACAACTGGCCCTACCAAAACAGCAAAGTGAGTGAGTGAGTATGAGCAGTAAACTAATTTGTTTTGTTTTGCTGTTAGCATTACGTTAGCATAATACATTGATTGCATTGCCAGATGTACTCGAGAGAATGTGTGATAGATGTACATTATTATTGACAGCCAGGGCGTGAGCGCATAGCATCCTCCAATACTGTGTGTCTGTACGTGTGTGTGTGTGTGTGTGTGTGTGTTTGAGAGTCGACTATCCTGATCACAGCAATTCGGCGAGCCTTTAACGGAAAGCTTATTACGCAGTGTTTCAGTAACCAGGTTGCAGCTGCACAACAACCCCTATCCACAGATTCCAAACGTAATGTTTTCATAGGCTATATATTGGTGCTTACATTTCCTGTATTCCTTATAACACAGAGAGCTTTCATAGCCTATGTGATTGTCATGAATGAGCCTGTCTCCATGTAGATGAGACGTAATGCATGTAGTCTATTTTATAGAACCTTTTGACTTTCCGGCTAATTAATAATTAGCACTGCTGTGCTGGATTATAGCGCTGTCCAGAGTGCAACACCACAAAGATAAAGTTGGACGACTAGTCCTGAGTGTCGCTAATGCCTAGTGCAACATCATAAGGAGACATTATGAAGAGATTTTCAAGAGAAGTTTAAATAGTTATAGCCAACGCTTTACAACCCGCACCCATCCGACCTGTTATGAGAGCCAAATCCACACCACCCCACCCACAAAAATGTGGTCATCAACAACCCTAACCTGACCCGCAAACCACCAACACTCATTTAATGGACGTTTCAAAGGGACATACACTGGAGCAGACAATAGCAGAGCCACCAAAGTCCTTATGCCTAATGTCTCTGGAGCCACGGCAGGCTACAGCAAAGTGAGTTAGAAGTAGCCTTGCTCTTCTAGGTCTATTTATTTGTTTATCTGTTAGCAATAGGCTACGCTAGCATAATACATGATTGTATAGCCTATTGTCTAGGCAGTAGCATGTCTGCGTATATGCTACTAAATAAACAAAGATTACGTAGGCCTAACCAACTTTATAGAATGGCAGATAAGTGTATTGACAGTCAGGGCATGAGATGATCTGCACCGCCGCTTCAGTGCATGGTCAGATCAGGGCCGAATCATCCCTGGCCGAAACCGGAATATTTTGCTTGACTACCTCCGAAACAACATGTCAAAATGTGTAGCGGCATGTTGTTCTTTGTTTAGAAATGGCTGTTGATCCCCCTGTCCGATCCTGACATTCTGCCCCCATGTTCATGTGCTGTATTGCATCATGCGTACGTGTAGCATTGCTGCACTATATCCAGAAAGCGATAGTCTGCATTTCTTGATGCAAGTACGTTATGGCCGGACCTGTCACGATTTCCTTGATGCAGAGGAGCCTACAAAGTTGTGAAATAATTCTCACAAAAATTATGAAAAGCTAATCAAGAGGAATTTTAGCCTACCTTATGAAAAGCAAATTGTCTAACTAGGCCACACAAGTGGATGTAGCCTACCAAATGCGAAGGCATGTTTGAAAAGCATTAGGTTACTGACTATGCAACTGAATGCTTTTAATCAGCAGATTGCTTTCAGACAGGCCTTAACAATCAGTGCATCCACAGCCCCACAAAAAAATAAATACAAATAAATATTTTATTTTTCCAAGTCCATTTGTGCGACTACTGACATTACAGCAATAAGCATCAAGAGAGATCATTGCTAATGTTTAAATTGTAAAATCAATCTTATTTAATGTTAGCTTGTTAAATCTACCTCTTTCCTAGTTATTAGGTTACATAATCCTCTGCCTGCCTCCGGCATTGCCTCTGCTGGAGGTGAAAATGCATGCTCGCTGTGTTGTGGAGAGATCAGATGACCGTTCATTTGGAATGGTTCGTTTGAGTGCGGTAGAGGAGCAGACAGCTCCGCACAATACTGCAATCATTTTGAAGCAGCGCCGCGCAAGTCACACTAGTGCGACTACTTAGAACATTTGGTCACACTTTTCCCAAAAATAGTTGCAAAATGTGACTAAATGGTCGCAGTCTGGAGCCCTGCTATAAGAGGAGGTTATGACTAATGGTCATGAATTGATTTATTCAGCCTCTGTTTAGAAGGTAACAGTAAACTGTGATTTCAGTTAGGTTCACTTTATATTGATGTTTTAGCCAACATTACATATACTTTATGTGAGAGAATGTTAGGCTTATACGAGAAGGTTTATACATTTGAATAAACTGCCAATGACAAATGTGACATTTATCAACGCTCTGCTACATAAAGCTATTGATAGGCTTTTTGGAGACTTAATTAAGATGTCATACCACTTAATATAAACAGACCCCGATCTTTCATGATAATCCAGAGAGACTCTACATTATTATTGGCTAATGGGAGAGTCGAGACTTGTAGAAATGTACACACACAGTAACAGAAGTCAGTGTGCCAGGTATGTTTCCTGACCCATAAGCAGAACTGCTATAATTAGCTCACCTGCAGTAATAATAATAGCCGGAGGGGAATTCTTCAGTGTGATTATGAACATTACAGAAATGCAATCGTCGTCAAAACTTGAGCAGCAAGAAAATATGTACAAGATGACTGGAAAGCGTTTTATAATCATGTAAACTGTATTTAACAGAAAATAATAAAATATAAGCTAAGAATGTAAATGCTAAGTTGCTGACCTAGCCTGAAGCTATCATCTATGTCTAATCGTTGGTTGCTCTGATGTCTTGCTGTCAGTTTAAACCTGACACAGCCCCACATTCAGTCTGCACACTACTGTACTTGTCAATAGAGTGGTTCATAAAGCCGCAAACACATGGCAAGTGTCAGCGCACCACTTTCTATTCTTACGTAGTGCTGTAAAATCACTGGTTTCACTTTGAATGCTACGATGCCTGGCAGAGCGCTGTGCATTGCAGAAGGGCTAGTGCGTCGTTGCTCTCCTTATAGCACAACAGCGAACCGTTCCACCGTCACTGGGGGATTTTGATTCTTGTCATGTGTAGGCTCCATAATGGTGCCTGCTTTTGACAACTTTGAGAGTGTCTGTGCTCTGTGCTTTAACTTTGGGGAGTATGTTTTTAGCTTTGAGAAACGCATCAAAATAGATTTTTTTCAACCATATACCCCCAACATGGTCTTGTCTCCACTGTCAGACAGTCTCCACACCCACACACACACACTCATTATATTGACGTTCTACTGCTGAAGTAGACAAGAAACTGAACCCAGCTATGCTGAGATAGCGTGGTAGCCTAGTTAGGCCGACATTATCCATGAAGGGACGGGAGTACATTCTAGGTTGTGAGAGGTGAGTAACTGACAGACCAATGTGCTTAATCCAAAAGCTCCTTTACTGAGATGCTGAATCGGCAGTTGGCCTTGCACTGCACTCACACCAGTCATATTAAATGACATATTTTTCTCACCTCACAATGTCGAGGACATCAACTAAGGCACCCCCCGATATACATTCACTTGTATTTCCATTCATATTTATTTATATAAAACAAGTTGGCCTGAAAACATGACAACAGTCAAATTAGCTGGCTGCGTTTTTCAAATTTTCTGCCCTGAAAATATGACAAGTCAAAATTAGCTGGCTACGTTTTTCAAAATTTCTGTCAATTTTTGACAAGAAGTATAATCATGACAGATAAAAAAAATAAAATAAAAAAAGCTGGATGTTATGTTCTTAATAAGGCTTTGCATTGTAAAGCTGTGACAGGGTTTTCCAGAAGAGTGTGTGTGTGTGTGTGTTGAGTAGAGAGAAGCATAGACCAGTAACAGGAACCATCTGTTGGAGGCCCTGACAGAGCGCCGTGCCAAAAGAGACATTTCCAAACTTCCCTGCTCTTGCCCTCCCTCCCTACCTCTCTGAGGTTAACCAGAGAACAGGGTGAGGCTGCCTTAAAGAAGAAGAAGAAAAAAAAGCCCTCTGAAGAATTTGGTTTACTGTGCAGGGATGTAGTTCCCCCCCCACCCTCCTCTGCTTGTCCTCATCTCACATGGTTCTCTTAATTTGGGTGTTGAACTGTTGACATGGTGAACTTTTGACCACAGCGGTGAGGTTTGCTGGGACTTCCTGGAAACAGGGGTTGAGTCAAGGCCAGGCAGGCACATGCCGGGGCAGCACAAACGACGACAAACAGAAAGCCAGCACTCAAATTCAGCTTCAGAGAAGCTCTTCCTCAATAATTGCAATGTTCAGCTTTACCTGCTGGTGTGTGTGTGTGTTTGTGTATATGTGCGTTTCTGTGGGTTACTCTGTACACCTGATAACACATAACACAGACAGACACACCCACCATGACAAAAAGACCTTTGTTACTGCGACGTGGTGTGTACGCTTTGCGTGTGTGTGTGTAAATTGTGCATGATTTTGAATGACTACACCTGTGTTTGTGTGTTTGTGTGTGTGCGTGCGTGATTGTGCCTGAATGAAAATTAACTAGTTGCTGGGGTAAGATTAGTGCTTAACTAGTTGCTTGTGAAAGATCAAAACAAGAAAGACTTTTACAAATACAGGACCAAACAGAATCTACTGGCCTCCAAAAATCCCTCCTTTTTCCATGTCTGCAGGCTTTCATAGGCATGTTCACATCCTACGAACAAGAACATGTGTTGTTTTTGTTTCTGTCTGTCTGTGAAATTGATCCACTTGCTATACTGCATGCATTTTTATTAGGTCGGTCCAAAATGGTACATGTAAATAGGTCAGATGCCATTAGCAACCATAACCATAACTGATGTAGACAAATAGTCCTTAATCTAATAATTAGCATCTAACTTTGAAGGAATAAACATATAATATAATATAATATGTCAAATCACTCATTTGAAGGTGAAACCTAAATCACAAACAAAGGGATACTCATCACCAAACACCATTTTAGCTTCAAATTCTAATATTCCTTCATATGTTTCTATGACGGATAACACCGATTGGTATTTCTGAGTGTCGGTGATGTGCGAGACATGAATCATTACAATGCAATGCATGAGAACATCTGTTCAATGTTGTCAGAAATCACAATGAACAACACACCAATCAATCAACATCACAGAACAAAGTGAATGTATTCATTCTACTGTATGTATTCAGATCTATCCATATTTATATATCTATCTATATTTATCTAACAGCATAAGAGCTTTAACAATGTACCAAACCTTTATGTAATTGCCCAGTAGAAGTGCTAATGACAAATTCATGAAATAGGCTTTGCGCTGTAGTTCAAGAGAAGTTAAACTCTCCAGCGTCACAGTCTGGCCCAGTTCTGAAACCACAAATGTACCCTGTATGTGATTTATAATTGCCTTTCAATCTCTATAAAATTAAAGTAAATTAGTAACATGCTTCCTGTTTTTTTCTGCTTTTAGACATAATGTAAGTCACACTTACTCATAGTGGTGCTGAACTTTTGGTAAACCCTCAACTCTAGCTTCCTTATCTCGATAATATGTCTTCCTGCTGACATTCACAAAATAATATTCCATTGTCCAGCAGACTGGAACTGGTTCAGTATTTTCATCCAGCATTAAACGCTGTTTCACAAACAAATACTGCAAAGCTAATCCATTCTGTGTTCTCAAATTACTGTTTTCAATAGAGCCCGACCGATATATCGGTTGACCGATATTATCGGCAAAAATGTGCATTTTACCGCTATATTTGTATCGGTGATATTTTCACCAATATGAGACTACCGATAGCGGCCGGTAGGTTGGAAAAGCGCTACAGTATGTGATCCCTTTTCTATTAATATTAACCTGTATGTGTTTGCAATTCATAATTTGCGCACAAGAGGGAGCGCTTTCATTTGATACAAATTGACACACAAGCCTCTAGATGAAACCGGCTCCGTTCTTATTCCATGCTATACTCACACGGATTACCAGCGCATCCCAAAGCGCATCTAATGACACATTTAAAAGGGTGCACAATTATTTATTTAGCCTTATAGTGCCCTGTGAAAAATGAAGCAAAACGCTAATCTACCCGATGGCGACCTAAGAGAAATGGTACCGTAGAGTAATCTTCTGATGTGACCTGTGAGAATAGCAACCATTGATGTGTTAATGTGTTCCGTACAATAGCACTCCGTTAAATAACGGTTAGCGGTAAATTATGAATACACTACACATACACGGTATCTTTATGCAAGACTTGTGTGAACGAGAAAACGGTTATCTGAGAAAAGGGTTATCTATCCTGTTCTGTTTTTACCTGATAGCCTACAAGATATGGATTCATTTGTCAGTACTGTCTGACTAATAACTGCTAACAATTAGCTTTGTTTGTGGGACATCAGGCGTTGCTAAGGAAAATCTGGCTATCTGATTGGTTATTATTGATGTGTGATTGACAGGTCGGAAAGATCTATTAAATAGATAAATTGACAGCTCTATTCTGAAGGTTTGAGCCTGAGAACTTCATATTGAGGTACATATACTCAAGGTGACTTACAATAAGTATATTTCAATAGCTGAATGCATACACCAGTAATCGTAATCAAACAACAGCATTATAATATAGAAAATATATTTAGTTTTAAATAAAATAATATATATAAAAATATATAAAATAAAATAAAAAGGAACTTAACTTTAACTAATTCTAGAGGTCGACTGATAGTGTACTTTTAAAGGCCGATATAATAAACATAGTTTGAAACCAGAAAAATCTGATAGCCGATTAATCGTCCGATAACTACAAATGCCAAAATAGAAGCAAATAAACATTTCATAGGCATGTCAAGTCATTGATGTTTTATAACGTCTTTTTCAAATTATTTGTACAAGATTTTATATTAATTACAATTATGTCTGGTATAAAATAAAAACATAAATTGCACTGAACAGAATGTTACAGTATAGACCTATGTAGTAGCATCAAATGGCCAACAATGGCAGTAAAAAAAACATGTATACGGTTAAGGTTGTTTGGGTCCATCAGGAAGGGAATCTTATTGTTATATTCACAATTTCCACCGAAGGGTAAGGGAAACAATATGGGTTGCATTTGAAAACAATAAGCGATTGAGACATAAACAATAACACACAAGTGTGAAGTTTGGCTGCAACTTGAGACCTGGCTAGGCTGTGCTATGCAATGCTTGCTATCTTGTAGTTTGTGATGATACCGGATAGCAGATTACTTTTGCGTTCCATTTCTACTTTAAAAATATAGGATTGTTCTTATCTATTCTTATCACAAACATATCATATCATAACTGACAACTGTATAATCCTCATAAATCACAAATAAAGCATGTCTTAAACTTTAGGCTCATTTAAAAATAAATGGTACAGTTACAGAATTACGGTACATTACCTTGACTGTATGTATGGAACATGTGGCAAATGCAAGGTGATGTAGCCTGCGTGACCAGTAGAGGCTGCACAGCTATCAGCCACTATCGGAGCATTTCTGCCAATTACAATAGTTTGTAAAACGTTCATCACCGCTGATAAATCGGTGAAACGATTAATCGATCAACCTCTACCTAAATCTAAATAGGATATGTTGCATTTTAAATCAAGCCTCATTGACCTGGTGAAGCTGTGATGAGAGCCCTAAGGATGTACAAAAAAATGTGTGTCTCTTTAAAGTAATATTGACTACAAAAAGACATTTGGACTGGTCTGCCAGCTGCACATAGTCTCTCTCTCTGTCTTGTCTCTTTCTGACACAGAGCCACACACACACACACACACACACACACACACACACACGCGCGCAGACAGGATGTTTCTGTATTAATCATTATGAGTATGCTTGAACGCAAAGTAACTAAATCCCTTCAATCTTCATTGGGTGAATAAGCCTGACTTGTACATTGCCGTAGCATGTAGCCTACTTTCTCTGCTTAGGTAGCATATTATTTGGGGATTGGGGAAGTGACATATCCGAACTGTGCACAAGAGGGAGCCATCTAGATCTTTCCAAGCAGCATCCATATTGCTTCTGAGAAGGAAATATGTTAAGAATGTTAAACAATTTTTTTTTTTTTTGGCTCCAAATTCTATCAGTAATGTATGCTGGCACATAATAGATCTCACATTCAAAAGAAGCAGGTGTTAGTTTAGATAATGACACCAAGTGGTACTTTCTAAGCAATATAACTGAGATTTACCATCAGATCTATCTAACTTGATGCTTTATATTTCATATTTATTCAGACAAAGCAATGTGCAGAAAATCAGGAAACACAGTGGTTCTGCTGTTTACTGTATTTCAAATTTTTTTAATAAATATTTATTTTCTTAATGCTGATTTTGTTCAGGTATTACTTCCAATGGTGAAGGAAAAGTATTTGTTTCTTATGATGTTTTCCTCTGTATGTAAAACTATTTGTGGATGTTATTTGAAACGGACAGTTTTGCTGACAGTCAGTGAACACGTGTCTCACACACACACACACACACACACACACACACACACCACTAAATATCTTAATTTGCCTGGACAGTTTCTCAAGGCTCATGACAAATCTGTCTGAATAGTTGTGTGTGTGTGTGTGTGTGTGTGTGTGTGTGTGTGCGTGTGCGTGCGCGTGCGTGCGTGTTTGTGTGTGAGAAATAGAGAAGCTTTCTGTGGCTGTCTAGAACCACACACACACACCTGTATCAGACTGCAGATCTCCCATTGCTGGTCTCCCTCTGCCTGACCGGCAGAGGGAGACCAGCAACGGCATCTACAAGAGACAGGCCTGTCAGCTGCTGCCACACACACACACACACACACGACACCATACACCCACTGACGCACACCCGCACAGATTATAGACTCATATAGACACGTAACCACACACACACA
The DNA here is from genome assembly GCA_027564755.1 of Amblyopsis hoosieri. Classification (NCBI taxonomy): domain Eukaryota; kingdom Metazoa; phylum Chordata; class Actinopteri; order Percopsiformes; family Amblyopsidae; genus Amblyopsis; species Amblyopsis hoosieri. The sequence goes on along the minus strand of JAODUE010072063.1, from coordinate 2,852 downwards.
CATACACACACACCACGCACCACCTCCAGAAGTTGTGAAGGTCAGGTTTTCGTATCTCAGCAGTGAGTTTCTCGTTGTCTTGTCCTGCCTCGTGGTTTGTTGGAGGTCTCTCAAAACCCCTGTCCCTGTCCCTGTCTGTCTACGGCTGGCCAACCGCTGGATACAGCAGGAGACCACATCTTCTGCTCACCAATGGCAATGGCATGGCAGCAGGGCTTCAACAGAACATATTGTCAGACATGTTGCTTTGCCATACAAGCACACGCGGAGCATTGTTAGAGATCTCGCTCGTTTTTTGGGCATCTCAAGCAGCATTGTTTTGCACAGCGCTCGGTTGCTTTTTAAGCTTCTACTAACCAATGCACCAACAGAATAAGCTTTCCACAAAATGTGTCAGGCAAAGGAAGAACAAGAAACAACAGATGTCTAAATGTCAAGGTATTCCTTTTAAGCAAAAATGTCAGTAACGGAATAATTTTTGGTGCAAAATTACATATTAAATGACTGCTTAGAAATATCACATGGGTTGTAATAATCGTACACAATGGACATTGGACACAAGTTCTTCAATACAACACAATTTTAGTTCAATACAGGTAAAGCATTTAAGGACCTAATTAAATTACTGTTTAAAATGTACTTATACTTACTTTTTACATATTATAATACATTGTTTCAGTACATACAGTGGTACATATGTATTATTGTTTGCATATGTCCTTATTCTGGAAATGATTGTCCCCTTAGGGTCAATTTAATTAAATTCAATTTAGTTGAGTCTTGTAGGCACAGCTTCACTACAATTTATAAAAACACAAATCCTTGTCCCTTTAAAAAGGTTATTAATAAACATAAATACAGAATATTTAACAGACAGCTGATTAAAAGTGACATTTTTATCTTTATTGTTTATTTATTTAAATATGTTTTGTTCCAATTACAGTAGAGTGAAAAGTCTCTCAACTACAACTAGTGGCCAGTGTCAGACAAACACTTTTGTTGACACAGGTACAATTATAGACATTTGGAGGAAATACTAGCTCCTCCCCAACTGACAGCAATGTGCTCTTACCAACATCCCTGCATTATCTTAGAAATATCTTCCTTGGTACAACAAGCTCAAGAACCATTGCTATCACACCCGAGTTATATTGGGCGACGAGAGATTAACAGAGGCAAGTTGCACATTATGTAACTGAGTTCATGCTAACAGTAGTCACCTGTCTGGGGTTTCCTACATACATAGACATACTGTATATTATGCACGCGTCATATTCAGTCTTAGGAGGGGGGAGGAGCTCTTGCTCTTGAAGGTGCTAGCGCAAGGAAATAATTAATTGCTGGAAATGGCGCCGCTTGTATGGTGCCCTGCCTCTGTGTGGATATGTGTTGCTAACCTGACAGTTCAACAGAGGACCGCCCTACATCATTATGTAACCCAGTTCAGAGGAGGGCTACCATCTGGATTGGGTCTATGTACAGTATGTAGAGCAGGCCACGTTTTCAGGCTATAGCACAGTATCGGGCTTAGACAGTGTGAAACTTCAAGAGCACCAGAGGTACAGTACTGCAAAGAGATTAAACATGGACTCTCATCTTCAGATGCTGAGATGATCTGACAGGATGTTTTAATATGCACAAGAACACAAACTGCGGCACCCAAAAGTGCAACTGCTTGAAAGAGATGAGCATTTGTTCTCTTGATCAAGCTGAGAGGTCTAAGGTGAAATGTCCTAGGACATGGTGTTCTGAACTGTGCCGATAATATTTGGAGGTTTTTATTACGGAGATAGATTTTAACAGGGAAACCGTTTGCAATATGATCAACAAACCACCCGTGAGTGTTTGAATACTCACCATCTGCCACGCAAACAGTCTTCTGCTGTGGACGAGGGCCGGGAAGCTGACTAAACACCGCAACATTCGGCTTCCGCTACAAGCGGTGTGTATTTGAGCGTTCAGTACCATCAAGTAGAGTTTTAGTAGCCTGGTGCTGATTCAGGCGTGGTAAAATGACAGTAGACAATTCATATTTGTATCATATCACCACTGGAGGCTAAGGAGACGGGATTCTGTACAAACGTATGATTAATTAATTTTTCAAAATATTCTCAAAGCAATGCCAATATTGTATGTGGCCAGTTTCAATGTGCTTGTATATGGTTATTGAAATGATAGTGTTCTGATGTAACTTAAAGGTGAAGACAGCGATTGCATGCTCATTATATAACTAAATAACCTCATCAAATTTAGCTTTTTTAATTTAATATAATTAATATCCTCATGGTGCAGACCACACCACATAACACTAACCTAGCCTTAACAAAGCATATCCAATGAAGGAGCACCTATGGCATTGAAGGAAGAGGTGTTTTGATTGAATATCATCTTTCTCCAGCATTTGACTCCACCTTTAATAAAGTGACTGTCAGCCATTTTGGAATAAAGATACTTATGTGTGGATTTCCAGGTCTGTTGTGCCTCGCTGTTGCATCATTAAGTAATTGACAAAAACAACAAACAAACAAACAGTCTGGCTCTGTGACATGTTTTAGATGTTTTGGGGTAATAATAAGAGTTACGGCTTCCAAAATAAGAGCTATTGGCTACATCAACCATGCTTCGCTCAGTAGATGAAACACACTGAAAGTTTGTGTATGTCGACGATAAGAAAACTGAACTTCTTGCAGCTTTACACGCGCGCGCACCCACACACACAGGGTTGTGCCTGCCTCTGTCTCTCAGGCAATAGCCAAGTGTCAGACAAGCTGTCGGAGCTCACCTTGCACCCAATCTCTCTCTCTCTCTCTCTCTCTCTCTCTCTCTCTCTCTCTCTCTCTCTCTCTCTCTCT
>JAODUE010072052.1:0-15542 GCA_027564755.1 Amblyopsis hoosieri | reverse complement strand
CCGCCCCCCCCCCCCCCCCCCCCCCCCCCCCCCCCCCCCCCCCCCCCGCCGCCGCCCGCCACCGGGGCCGCCAGGCAGAGATATATATCTGCAAATGCATACAGACTGTAGATCTGTAAATGTGTAGATATACTGTATCTATAAACTACGGGTGGGCGATACATCATATGTACTTGATGTATCGCGACACGATGTATTCAATTACCACAGTATATCGCCAACGTCGAGTATTTACATTGTCACGTTTTTTGTTTTTTTTTAACTACGCTCGCATGAGCTGCACTTCATTTCTCTCGATCTCTCAAACATTATCCCGTTTCATGAGAGGCGAGCGCGCATGACGTCGGAGAGGTGTGCGTTCGTTTTTGTTCTCCGAAGCAAAGCAGTGCTGGGTGTTCTCCCTCTTTCACTCCCTGCATTACCTAACCGCCCCCACTCACTATCGCAATTGCAAGCGCAACCTGGAAAGGACAGAAACACACAACCTGTTTGTTCCGGTGTGTTTAAACCATGGCTAAATCATATCGAGATTGTTCGGGTTTAAAAGATCTGATGAGCAGCATAATATGCTGAACTCTTATCCATAATTTACAACAATGAAATGGCAGACTGTTTACTGTGGTGGACATAGATAAATGTGTATATACTCTATTTATAAATGTTTACATAGATCTGTAACTGTGTAGATATACAGTATCTATAAATGCGTTCATAAACCAGTACATGTGTAAATATACACAGCATCTATAAATGTGTACCTGTACAAGTGTAGATATACTGTATCTATAAATGTTTACATAGATCTGTAACTGTGTACATGTGTAAATATACACAGCATCTACCGTATAAATGTGTACATAGATAAATGTGTAGATATACAGTATCTATAAACGTGTACCTGTACATGTGTAGATATACTGTATCTCTAAATATGTACTTGTACATGTGTAGATATACTGCAGTATCGGTGCATGTGTAGACAAGCCTCATGGGAGAGTACAGTGGAAGGGTTTACTGTACCACACAGGCTGGCCGTCCTCCACAGGATTATGACATGCTGCTGGGCACACTCGCGGGCATAGCTGGCCATCGTATCGCACACGGCTGCCTCCCTCTCTGGGGACCTCATGCTGCAGTACAGGTACAGGCAGGTGTCTATGTAGGCTGCCGGCTCCACCTGAGATACAATGGCAATTATAATGTAAACCTACCTAAAGGGTACAAAACCCCTCTCACTAAAACAAAATGGAGATGCTGCCTTGTTTGACTATGCCCCAAAGCTATGGTACAAAATACCCCAAAATATTTAAGGAAGCATCATATATTAACATACTGTATATATACTGTATGTTATATGTCACAAAAGTTTGGTTTGTGAAAAATTGCTCTTTTACACTTTATGTCTATGTTTATTACTATTTTATAATTAAAAATAAATAATTATTTAAATCTTCCATCCATCCATCCATCCATCCATCCATCCTTCCATCCATCCATCTTATCCGGCTTATCCAGAGGCATAAGGCGGGGGCAGCCGTTCCAAAAAGGGACCGCAAAGGTCCCTTTCCCGAGCCACATCCCGATCCCGAGGCGTTCCCTGGCCAGTGTGGAGATATAATCTCTCCACCTAGTCCTGGGACAGTAATAATGTCTTGTCATATCCTATAACACTCTAGGGTTGAAAATGGGAATTTCTAAGTATTTCAATGAGTGCCATATAAAGGGTTAACCATTATATTAGATTACATATTATTTTACTTATTACAATTCGATTTCTCAAACTGGTGTAACTTGAGGATGATCAGAAGAGATGGTCATGAGCTCTGATAAATGGATTCTAGAGAATTTAGGGCTTATCACATGTGGTTTACTGTAATGTGTATGTGACTTTTGATGCAACTGAATATTTTCTCTCCCACAGAATCCCAGCAGGGAGGTAGTCAGTGTGTCAATATTAGCATTCCATCTCACAGGGAGCAATTTGAAGCCCATTCAACCCAAGACTCCCAGCTGTATCTAGTTCTATGAGCTGTATGGAATGGCCATCACTGACCCGGTGGTGGCACTGAGAGAAGGGGCTTTCCATCAGGCTGTGGCAGACAGACTGTGCCTGGTTGCGCAGCGCAACATCTCCGGCAACATCACAGCTGTGACCCAGCTCCGCCGCGTCGTTGCAGCCCTACAAGACCAGAAGATAAAAATGCACCCAGGATGCAGTGCAGAAGGTCAGCCACACGCAGTAACGGTTGTTGTTATGCAAGCTGACAGCAGGAACACAAACATGTACATTACCTGCAGAAGTAATGTTAAGCAATCGTTTAAACTTTATAGTAGTTTAACTAATCATCACTGTATTACCTAAATCACCACTAAGTAACAGACATAGTATTTATTTATTATAGGAGTCGATATATTCAGGAGACAAATATTAGTGTCAACTCTTTTGTTTATTTATTTTCCTGCTGCTTCACCAACAGACCACAACTTGCCGCCACAAAGCTCCTAATCATACATACGTGCCTGGGAAATGTGATATTTCTACACAAAATAATGGCAAAACCTGTATAAACATAACTGTGTGAATTATAACTGTAATAGCATAGTCTGTGGGTGAGTATTCACCACATTACATTTTAAGAAATGTTTTTCAATATTGCAGTGAAATTTAGGAGAAATTTTACTCTCAGCTACCCAACATAAGTTAACCCATATTTGTTTGCATAAAAAACGATGCCCAACTAACTAGCTAACTAGTAGTCTCAGCCTCTTCAGTTCATTAGCACTAGGTCACATAAGCAGCTCTGTGCTGAACTTTGTGCTTTACGTACAGTGTGTAAAGGCTGGCTCTGCGAGACTAGCTAACTGTTTGCCAACTGCAAAGAAGCACTGATATGTACGACAGCCCTTAAGTGCCATCAATACGTTGCATATAGATTCCGTTTTCTCATGATGAACAATATTGTTTTCTCGTTATACCATTTGCTTTGCTTTGACACAACACAACCAAGTTAGCATTTCATTTTGATATTATTTTAAAAGGCAAGAGAATTAGCCCAATATTGACTGCACGTGCTAACAGTACAAGGCTCCATGTTCTTTCAATTCAAAAACATTCAGACCTCATTTTGCTTGTCAGGAACCCTCCATGAATTGCCAAAGCTTGCAGCATACTGGGATACAGTTCCAGTCAAAGTGGTGAAATCATCTGTGGGCCAAGACAATTTATATCTTGCATTTGCATGTGTAAAAAGGAAGAGAAATTATAGGCTGTTGTGGCCAAGAAATAGCTCAAACACAAAATGTGCTACAAATCATAAACTATGTGTATCTACTGTCTGTATGCTTTTGTGCGTTTGTGTTTTACACGTCCTTACTCACCATCAACCCTATTGTTGTAGACTCCGCAGAGCCCCCTAGTGGCTGCCAGGTGTTCAGCGGTCACTGTCAGGTAAACAGTGTTCACCAGGTCAAACTTGAGCCTCAGACCCAAGCCACTCTCCACAAAGACAAAGTCCCCTAGCCAATGGACACTTACACCTAGACATTGAGAGAAGTGTTTTTGTGACTGCAGCAGTACATAAATAAACATTAATATTACTGCACAGTATGCCAAAATCCTAATATTGCAAAGGAATAAGAAATGTTTATTTATAGGTTTTGAACATAAATATAGCAGCAAAACTATTTCCTTTGTAGATATTGTGGCGTAATGGCATCCTGAGCAGAGAACGACATCACTAAAGTTACAGTACAAGTTGTTGATATTCAAGGTACTTGTCACTATATATGATACAAAGTCAAATGTAGTAATACAAAGTAGTAAAATGCTTAGAGTTCAATGAATGCTATGCATTTATTTATCCTTCCATATTATTTTTTTGTCCTCACCATACACTACAGTATGTTCTTGACGCACACACACACACACACACACACACACACGCACACACACACACACACACACACACACACACACAATAAATGAATCGGCTGTGAACCACTTATTTAATGGAGTGCCTGAGAGCAGGCCAGCTGCTTAGTGAGCTCCCAGTAAATGAACGTCACCATTTTGAAAGAGTGCATCTCCATGTGGGACAGGCAGGTTGTTGAGAGTCAGGTTCCTGTGGCGAACCGAAACCAGGTCAAGTCCCAACATCACTCTCAGAGCCTGGGGTGGATCGGGGACATTTCTTAGTCAAATACAACAATGTATTCATTTTATATACTTTTTTCACAGCAAATACTAATGGTGAAATTGTAATAGAGTGCGATTAATGTCTAAATGCGCCCTACATTTTTTAATTTTTTTTTATCTGTAAACAAAGTAATAGGATTGATCTGTGATGAGACACGTCAATGTTGGTGTTAAGTTGGTGTTAATATTGTCAAAATTCCCGTTTTTATAAAGATCTGCATTTTATGGTCTGAAACCAGAACTACGTGTAATTTTCGTAAAAAATCACCCCAGGACCTGGCTGGTTTTCAACGGTACACTTAGTAAGCTCATACGTCATCACATTCAAATGTTAATGTTAATGCATAAACGCATTTTTCAAAGTTGTAGTGGGCGGAGCTCATAGCTGGGTGCAGTTACACTTTAAGGATTCTCATAACCATCACGCCACTTCTAATTCAGATATTCTAATTCAAATGAAGACATACTAATCTAGTATGTGCACTTTTATGTTTATGTTAAGGTGTCATTTATGTTGTACACTGTCTTTCAGAAACAGCATTTCGCTCAGTTTTTTATGGAAATTAATAATATTTATCTAATATAATGTAAATAAAACATATGTCATCATACATCCATGTCAGCCTGTCATGGATCGGTCTGAAATGGATGGACATATTTTGAAATCTACAATGTCATTAAGCAAAACATCTAAGAATTCTCAAAAGAACCATGGTGAAAGAAACATATTTAGCCCCAGGTGTGATATCATTGCTTGATTATAACAAATCATCTTGGACCTTTCCTGCCACTCCCACACATTTAGCTAATTAGGTTAAGAGCATGTTTGAAATAAAAGTGAAACACTAACTGACAAAAAAATGCTGCTCAAACGGGAGTAAACTGTGAGGATCCTGCGCTGCTGAGGTGTTAGTGGTGGCTAGGAGGCGTGTCTACACATGCTGACATAGGCATGCCAAGGCGGAGACTCGTGACACTGCTCACTACCACCAAACACACCTGACTCCAATCACTAATTACCCACCATATATAACACCCAGCCCAACAGTGTTGGATCGTTCCAGTAGCTACATGCTAAACTCTCCTGCCTGCCTGCCTGCCTGCCTGCCTGCCTGCCTGCCTGCCTGCCTGCCTGCCTGCCTGCCTGCCTGCCTGCATTGCTACAAGCAGTTTGCCTATTGCCTACCTGCTACTTTTCCTGTTGTGAATCTTATTAACGTATTGACATAAATCCTATCGTCTAAAGCCTGTCACTCTGGGGGTTCACACTCACCTGCGCATAGCGTAACATAAACTCTAAAATGCCATTTTGCAAGGGTGGCTATAGCTAGGCATGTTAATCCATCCTGATCTTGCCAGCTACAGTTTGACTTTGCCAAGAATATCAGTCTGGACAGCTTGAAGTTTGACTTCAGTCAAACCACCAGTGGTTCTAACCAATCAGCATCGTACTGGGCCGACATGGGCATAGTTTAGATGATAGACAATCACTGTCCACCAATCACCTGCCAAGCATTTATTTGAAAGAGCCTACCCTTTTCTAAACAGTTTCAATGGACGGCTTCCCAGATGGTTGCGTGTAACAAGTCGTGGCGCGTCAGGTTAGTACAACCATGCTTTATTTCACCTTGCTGCAGCCCCCGTTTCCGCCGCAGACCGTGCTGATGTAGACTGCCCAGGTCCCATCGGTGGATGAGGCCAGCAGGTAGGTGCAGCTGCCCTGGAAGTTGAAGTGCTTCCTGTCAAATGTGCGGTAGTGGGTCCCGCCCCAGGTCATACAAGTACCAGAGCCCTGGGGGTCCCGGATGCTGGTCAGCAGCCCCCCGCGCACCAGAGGAGATGACTGCGAGTCTTGAGAAATTATAAATATAGAAATGTCACTGTATACAAACAGACTGAGAGCTTGCATCTTTAGATGAACATGAAGTCATTTAAAGAGCTCAGCGTCAACATAGATCAGAGCCAGAAGCCAAACACTCAAGGCAGACCACCGACATTGAATTTATGGTATTTCAGCAAACTATTTTGAGTACCCATAATATTTATACAGCGGTGAATTGTAAGATTTAAGATAAACCACTTAATGCACACAAACCTACAGTTCTGACCAACAGTCTTTTGATACGGCAAGAAAATGAGTTGAACTCATAGCAAAGCTATGCAATATTTGGATGCTACACAAGTTGTTCTACCATTGCTGTCTTGTATATGTGGAAACATGTCATGATGGAGTCCATCCAAAGCAGCGCTGCTAGAATGTTTCTGATATGATAATGTGTCTGGTAAAGTATGTCCTGTATACTCAGAAACTCTCACTCCCAAATATCTAACAGTACATTCACTACCCTCAAACAGCTTGGAGGCTGTGAACAGAGAGCTTCATTTATGTTAAAAGTAAAAAATTTGGTTTTAAAAGATTTTTTTCACCACAGGTTATACTATACGCTAGGGGTGCACAATATATCGATTCAGTATCCTTATTGCAATATCACGTTGCAATATCACGTTGCGCATGTTAAAAATGTTGCAAGAAGTGCAATATTCATTTTATTTTTTGGAGAGATGCGTCCATTGGCTGTTTGGCTTAGTTGTTTTTGATTTAGACAGAACAGTAGGTTGTGTGGCTGAGGAAGCTAATGACATAATAGAGATCGAAGAGGAAACATTAGTGGCCAAAAAGAATGCCTCTTCGGTAGCTTGGAATAACTGTTATTGTACCATCCAACTGTCAGTTGAAAATGTGTTGTTTTGTTATGTTATTAATATATTTTGATGCATTTTCCCATAACCCAAATCATTCCCATAAGTTTTTATTTATGATTAAAATTATTGAAATGAATATCGATATTGCAATTTTCATGATCAACATCGCAATATCACATTTTGTCAATATCGTACACCCCTACTATACGCATGCACAACAATCAGCTTGCATCAGTGCAACCATATGATTGGCTTAATAGGTAACGTTTCTTCCCTTATAAAAGCAGATGATTGGCTCTTTTCCTCCAACCGCTATATTTTCAGTTAATAAGGATTTCTCCCACAGAGACCTATTCAGAATTCTGAGTGGTCTGTCTCTTCTATATAATGTATCTGCTTCAAATACCTGCCACAGCCTCCCTGTTTCACAGACGTAATAACAAAGATATTTGAATAATAACAAGATGGCGCACTGTAATGCATTTCAATGCAAGCAAGAATGAAACGCTTCTTGTCTCTTAAGTGGACATGTCAGAACAATCTACCATGCATGGCCTGAAACAAAGTAAATTTACCCCAAAACAGTTTGCTGCAGAAATACTGTATCATTGTGGGCTCAGATGTACCGCAGGTAAGCCTATTAGCGCCACCAGAGATAAACAATGGGCAATATTTTGGTGAAATTCGTGGACCCCCCCATTGACTTGCATATATTGCTTCGTCGTTCTGGTCTGCATAAAGGGTGAAAGGTTATTTCGCCCCCCTCCCCCCCAGTCTGTCTGTGACAATAACGTGTGCGTTGACTGACCAGGCAGGAGGGTGTAGGTGCATGACAAACAGGTGTGGTCGGAGGCATTCCTCCAGCTCAAGCCCCACAGGCTGCCGCAGCACTGCTCCCTGGGCATCAGGGAGGAGTTGTGGACTCCGGGGAACTCCTCGCAGCTCCAAGTGGAGAAACAGTGGCCACGTACCCCCACACCTGGCAGGGTCAGAGACGTTAGCATGGGCTAAGATGAGTAGTGGGGATGTTTCCTCACTACAATTTCATGGTTCTTTTACATAAATAAAGACATTTACACTGTAGGTTTATACAAAAAAAGCACAAATTGTTGCAGAAAAATTCACCAAAATGCTGGATATTAAGTGCTTGATGCTCAAAGGTTCCTGGAGGATGATCCCCAGACCCCTACTTAATGTGGATCTCCCCCAATGCTCATATGAAACCTACATCGATGCAAATACAGACATTTAAGTATTGTATGTCAGATTCACTAAAGGTCTGAGCCTCCCCTGGTTCTGGTGGGACAGTTAACTACTGATTGTAGCCTACATTTATATTTAAATATTAAAAACATAAGGCCAGGAGAAATGGGCACTTATATCTCCTAAAAACTAGATTGCCCTACTGCATCATAGTGTATGTTGTATTAGATAGCACTACTGCAGTTTATAGTTTAGTATAGTGGATGGTGTATTTGTATTTGGCAATGAGGCACAGACGGTTTGCGGGCCAGTTGGCATCAAAGTCCCGGGCCGTTTTTCAGTCCCAGTGCGACCCTGACGGTTACTGTTTGTTTATATCTTAACAATGGTGTTAAGATTAGGATAAGATAACACTTTATCTTTTCTCCACCAAGGAAAAGTCAGTTCGATGAATCAATGATTAACAATGGGAGTGACATGGTGTACGTGTTGACTTCATACCCTGGGAACAACGAGGGCCCTCCCAACCTTCACAACACCCTCTCGCTGTCTTGTTGATGCGCAGGCTCTCCATTTCTGGAGGTCTGAGGAAGAAATAGCATGTAAGAAAACACACCGAGGGGAATTTAGTGAATTCGTTCATCTTATCACACAATGCATATGCCATTGGAATGTCAATAACATTGACACACCAGTTATGTTCTATTCAGAGTAGATCTGTTTAGTAGAGCTGCTCTATTTTATTCTTGTTTGCTTTGGCCTGTGTGATTGATTGCACATTTATGTTTGGTTTGCACTCCTCTCACACTATCACTGTCACAGTCTTTAAGACTTAATTCAACTGCCTCGCTCTCTTTCCCGGACTAGGGGACTAGCGGACTAGGGATACCTGTTTTAAATTGAAGTGCTAATATGTAGATACCGGAAGTAATACATCACAAATCCAACTGACGTACTTATATAAGAAACAGAATGCCTTAGGACCCTGCTGTTTGTAGTAGAGTGCAATGCCATCGTCGCCTCCATGCTTGGAACGCATCCGGTCCACGTCCAGCCTCCAGCCCTGTGTGTTGTACTGGTAGACCTCAGAACAGCCCACCTCCAGCTGCAAACGGGGGAGTATCAGCCTCTCCACCTTCTCCTCCATCGTGTGTTCACACCAGTGTCTGACATGAGATCACATTCAAAGTTCCTCTGGTTTACAGTAGGCTACGCTGAGTTAAATTAGATTTGAGTTCATTTTCTTGTGCTTATGTTAGAAAATTATTTTAATTTACATTTTTGTATTAACTATACTGTACGTATTACTTAAAAGCTATCCATCTACATATAATGTATTATTTTTTGAGTAGTTTTGAATTTACCACATACTGCTACCTCAACAAAATGTCCATGCAAAGTATTCATTTGTATAAGTCAATATGTTATCTACCCTGCAGTATTTGTTTACATTTGTGTTCATACATACCCGATTCCAGCCACCATATGTATTCCTAGCAGGGACAGCCACAACGCTTCCATTGTCTTCCTTCAAGATTGTCCCTGGTTAAAGTTTCTGTAGAAATTAAATTGTGAGTAGCCTACCATGTTTGTAATTTAACAAAACAAAACAATACAGTCTTATAACAAAGTATCATAACATAATCACCAAAGGGGATTATGAATGTATTTATTTATACCTATAATTTTATAATCCTATTTTATTTCATTGCACAGAGTTTGTTGTTTACTTTACCTAACTTAACTTACACATCATATCTATGTAAAGTGAGAGCAATGCAGGAACTATTACTGCACTTACCTTTTGAAGCCCTTTGAAAAGATCTTAAGATCTTTGGAGACCTTTAGTAAGTCATTGGTTTGTTGGAAAATATTACATTTATTTTTGTTAGTCCATTAGTTTCCGATAATGTCCTCAGTGGAAAGGTATGTGGTCTTATGGGAGTATGGGTGCCCCTGAAGCAGGGTTTTAAAAGCGGGGGTTGACCCCTGACATGCAAACTGCCATTTGAAGCCACTTTCATTGGTCATACGTGCCAGGTGTACCAGCTGGGAGTGCAAGCATTGGCCACCGGATGTGACGGACACATTCTGTATTGTCTCCACATTAAACCGTATGAGGAGGGAGCCTTGGGAGAAAGGCTGTGTGCGTATGTGTGTGTGTGTGTGTGTGCGTATGTGTGTGTGTGTGTGTGTCATAATAGAGCTTGGTGGAGCCTTGTCCACAGGATGAAGAGGTGTTTGTCAAATCCTAATCCTATAAAGAGAGGCGTTACGGGAAGGACAGTGGGGTGGGGGGTAGGGCGTTTATTCAATGAGGCATGTCAACAGGAGTAGGGTGGGTGGGCCCGAGGACTCACCGAGGTCCTGCATCTGACCTGCAGCGTGGAGGAGGCTCAAACACAGCTGTCACCCAGGGCTCCCTATCCCTTGGCAGAGCGGAGGAACGTTGTTGTCCACAGGGTCTGCTTCCAATGCGTGACTCACAAGGACTGGAAATGTTTTTTTTTTTCTCTACTCCATTTTTACCATTAGTGGCTGTTGGACTGTGCTCAAGCTTTTCAGCGCCACCTTTGCTGTATTACTTTCCTCCATTTTGGGCCTGAATGCCAATTAACAGTTCCTCCGTTTGTAAAATCCTTAAAACAGACGACACTTCATTCATTTTCTTTCAGGAAAACTTTCGATCCATTTTGCTAGGGTTCGCTAACCCCCCCCCATACTTTAGTAGGATGAGTCAGCTCACAGAGAGGATCTGCAGAGGCTACCAGGCTGGTGCTCAGACCACAACCTGACACTTAACGCCATGAAAAAAATAAAGAAATCATCATTGACTTCAGGAAGATACCAGGTGGCCACCATAAATGGAGAAAACGTGGATAGAGTCTCCAGCATCAAGCTCTTAGGTAGCCGCATCTCTGAGGATCTCAACATGGTCAATCACCGTCGACTGTCTGGTTAAGAAGGCACAACAGCGGCTTTATTTGCAATGGTCACAAAGGAAAGCCAGCCCGTGTCGCAGCACATGCCAGTGTCTTTCTACCACTGCTCCATTCAAGAGTGTCCGGACTAGGCATGGCACAATATGAAAAATGTATATCACGATTATCTTGGCCAAAATAATTGCGATAGACGATATTATCGCGATTATTTGTTATATTATTATTAAACTCTTGGCGCGAAAACATACTGGAGTCACTTCATCTTACATTTTGTTAAGATACAATAATTGTTATTATCATGATACATACAGTATGTACTGTATATTTTTTTATGTCATTCCTTTTTGTTTTTAAACCAGTATTTTCAACAAATCCGATTTATCTTTTTTATGTGAGGGACATAATGGGCAAGCTGAGCCTTTAGCCATGGTGGCGATTGACTGGAAGATGCCGGCTAATAAATACAATTGTATACATTATAGTAAATCAATACAACTGGACTGTACAAGTGAGCTAGACAGCTTTTTGTCAAGTCAATTGTGAAAATGCAGTATTCATACTAACTACCTACATCAGTATGAAATCACTGAAGCACCTGTTTGACACTATGTCTATTTCTTATACTCTACAATAACATATTTTTATACTTTACTGTAATAGATTTTGGTTTATTTTCTTAATTTCTTATACTCTAATATATGTTATTTGGTTTTCATGTATTTTGTGTAATATTTACAGTATTTCAGTTTTCACTGTGTAATGGTTGATTGGAAGAGCTCATACACTTGTTTGCAAGTTGTGTTGTTTGAAGGCTAAATTAGCTTTTGTTGCATATTTTTAATGTTTTGGCATGGTTAGAGCCTTTTGCAAACAAAATGTGTAATTTTGACCATGAGTGCCACTGTTTTGGCCTGTGTGTTAACTGTTTTGAGAATGTTGAGTTTGAGTTGACTGCTACATCAAAGCAATCAAGAAAAACTGTAATGTGTTCAAGCATATATGGCAATTTGATTATTTTGATACAGTATCATAGTAATCATGTGATATACTGTAAGTTGGGCATAAAAGCTTATTGTAGTACATTATTTATAATTGAACATGATTTCATGATCTTGTTATGCTGAGAACGAATTTTTCCTACTACCTTCCTTCTATTCTTCCTACTGTCAGATGAGTACTGTGCAGATATTGAAAACAAATTGAACATGTTAATAATTGTTGTGGTGCAAGCACATTTTGCAAGATGTATTAATCCTTTATTGACCAATCGAATTCCACAAAAGAATAGTCTGTCTGCAGAGAGAACAGATACAGGAACAGCATCTGACAAGCCTGTTAGCTTTTAGGCCATCCCACATAATCACATACATTTCCTATCCATTGGTGAGCATACATTATGTTCTGCAAGTTGGCAGTTTGGCTCTAAACCAAATTCCAGCTGTGGAGAAGATTAAAAAGTCATTATGTCTACTGTCTACTAGTCTATTTGTAGTTTATTTATTAATACTGTTTGTATCTGCAGTCCGCATAACAGGCACCTGTGATTTCATCACATTTACGAACATTATTAGCCAATCACTCCCTGCCTCTGAGACGTAGGCGGTTGAATAAATGAAGCAGCACAACTGTTCTTGAGAGACGAGTACTGTACTGGAGGTGCATTAGACATCCTGTAGAAACCTTGTTCATAGAGGAATCCAGAGGACCCTTCCGTTTTTGAAGTGTATACCACAGGTAGAGTGGCATGGTCTGTTTCTCTGTTGCATTGATGAGGTGTGCATGTTCAAATGGGAACATTGAAATAGTCTTAAACCATAGACAATTGTTATCAGACCGAATTATATACACCGGATCAGTGTCATTATTGACAATAGTTGTTTTTTTAAGGCACAAGGAAGATGTGTTCAAAATAATCAGTGTTGCCTGTGAAGCTTTTACATGTATTTGGGGTTAGACTTTGTGCCTCTGTGGAGAAGTATACAATACTGTTACACTAAACATGAAATTGCAGAGAAGAGGAATTGCTTTTCAAACAGGAGGATGCAAAACATTTCCCAAAGATTGGAAATATCATGTAGTACTGCAAATACACTGAAATAAATTATCATTGAATGAACTTTATAAAATCATGGATAGTATTTGCATGTAATTTTTACATGGCTTTCTTACAGCATTAAGAAATTATGTTGATCCAACTTCATTGACTAGGGTTTGTTCAAAATTCTATAAAAGCATTTGTTAACCTTAATTGGCTACGACTGAGGAAACTTAATTTATATTTGTTTATACCTAAATGCGTACTTAAACCATTCTATTTCATTTTACTTGATATAACTATATTCATTGTAAAGCTACGTCAATTTAAATGGCTTCAAATTGATATTTTTAGGTACAATGCAACATGTTTTATTATATGTAATTGAACTTTGGATATGTTAAGGTTGGTTGAGTGTACATGGAGATAGATTCTTAGTTTACTAAGTTAAGATTTTATTCTTTGTACAATGAAGGAACTGTACATACATTTGTATATTCTTTAGACTGACTTATTGGATTCAACATTATTGATTTGATTCTTTCAAATTTTTTCAGAGTACTCATTTCGAGCTAGACATGCAACTCCTCTGTTTAGGTCTGCTGGTGTCTTTGAGAATTTGTGGTGCTTCAAGAGCACGGGATTGGGCTAATCATGGTGCCTCCATGTTTGCCGACCTTTCTGTCCGTGAGATGAAAGCCACCCGTGCCTACCTCCACAATCTTCCAGAGCTGAGTCTGACAAATGCCCGTAGCACCACCCTGAAAAAGAACAGTATATTATTGATTGAACTTTACTTGCCCAGAAAGCATGAAGCTCTGAGGGCTCTGGACCGCGGGCAAGCCAAACCCCAACGCCAGGCCCGCGTGGTGGTCCAGTTTGGGAATCAGGCAAAGCCTAACATCACAGAGTACATTGTCGGTCCTTTGCCATTCCCAAACACTCATGAAGTGAAGACTTTCAAAGGGGATAGGCCCATCACCTTTGAGTCACGACCGATTACTGCTTCAGAGTATGGGCACATGTCCAGTGTGTTGGAGAAACTCACAACCGAGGCGCACAAACTCCTGTTTGAGACGACCGGAGGGTTTTCCTTCACAAACTGTACTGACCGCTGTCTGACCTACTCTGACATAGCTCCCCGTGGGCTGGCTTCAGGTGAGAGAAGATCATGGATAATTCTGCAGAAGTTTGTGGAGGGCTTTTTTATCCATCCCGTTGGTTTTGAGGTTCTGCTCAACCACCGAGACGTGGATCCAGAAAACTGGTCTCTTGAGAAGATCTGGTACAACGGATACTACTTTGACAGCATTGATGAGCTGGTCAGAAAATACAACACAGGAGAAGTGGAAAAGTTAAAGTTACCTGTCCACGACGATGCTGACTTATATTCAACGTACATACCGCGCGGTCACAGCAATACGCCTACAGATATCCATGGTCCAAAGCTTGTGGAGCCCCAGGGACCTCGCTATTACATTGACAAGAACTTTGTGGAATATTCCGGATGGTCTTTTGCTTATCGTGTTCGTTCATCTGCTGGGCTTCAAATCTTTGACCTTCGTTTTAATGGAGAAAGGATTGCCTATGAGATTAGCCTCCAAGAAGCCGTGGCCTTCTATGCCGGTGACACCCCTGCTGCCATGCAAACCAAGTACATCGATGCCGGCTGGGCTATGGGCACCTTAAGCTATGAGCTGGCACCTGGGATCGACTGTCCCGAAATCGCCACATTTGTGGACCTATACCACTTTTATGACACAGACAAACCAGTGCTCTACAAAAATGCATTGTGTATTTTTGAGATGAACGTAGGAATGCCTCTCAGAAGGCATTTCAATTCAAACTTTAATGGAGGATACCACTTCTACGGAGGGCTGGAGAGCAACATGCTGGTTCTGCGAACAACCTCGACAGTTTACAACTATGACTACATCTGGGACTTTCAATTCTACCCGAACGGGGTGATGGAGTCAAAGGTCAGCGCCACAGGGTACATCCATGCAACATTTTTTACACCTAATGGACTACACTATGGCAATAGAGTGTATGACTATGTGCTTGGCAACATACATACACATCTTGTGCATTATAAAGTGGACCTGGATATTGTTGGTAAGTGGCACATTTTTGTCTGTTAGCAATTTGGTATGTGTACTGTGCTCCGTTTTTGATGATTAATTAGTTTGCAAAATATGCCATGTGATTCTAGATTTCAGTTCTTAATAAAAAGTGTTGCTTATTTAAACATTTTATTATATAGGATAGGGTATAAGAATAAATATATTGTCCCTATAACTTAGAATAATCAGAATATGCGATAAGAATCCCCAGTCTTTATCGATTGCTGTTAGTAAATATTGTCCTAAACATTGCCCCTTTTTATTTTTACATTTACATTTACATTTACGGCATTTGGCAGATGCTTTTATCCAAAGCGACTTACATGTAGTACATTTGTCAG
>JAODUE010072041.1:11989-37772 GCA_027564755.1 Amblyopsis hoosieri | reverse complement strand
TGTGTGTGTGTGTGTGTGTGTGTGTGTGCGTGCGTGAGTGTCCATGTGCGTGTGTGTGTGTGTGTGTGTTGGGCTGTGCTGTCGCTACATCGGTGGATTTGGATTTAGACTGTTCAGGGAATTAGCCTGAGGATCAAGGGCTCAGGACTGGGGTGGGGATATACATACTGCAGCTATTGCTAACAAGCAAAGCATTGGTTAAAGGCAGTTTGTAATCCCTGCAGGCTAAACAAGATAGGGCAGAAGTGCAAGTTGCCATCAAGACATCTATAATATACTGTATGTTTTCTCTTGCAGGGATAAAACCGAGTGAATGCTTTATCATCAGGTAAACACTCCAGATAATTAAACTTGCCTTAGCCTAACAGGCACACACTGAACAATTCAAAATGTATTTCCAGTGTGTGGATAGGGATGACAATCAGATGACAGAGAGTCTATACCCTATGGTTGCATTAAATTAAACTAGAAATCCTGTCACGTAAGGAGATTAAAATATAACATAAATTCAAAAATCAGATCATGAATGAAACACTCATGTGTCAAATGGAAAATTGGACAGGATTTGCAGCCAATCCAGCTGTCTACGCTTTTTGTAGGCTATAGTTATCTGCCCCAATCTGCAGCCTACCCAAATTAAAAGAATAATTATGAATGTCTTTTTTGTAAACTTTTTAACTCAACACAATATTAAACTTGACTAAGCACGTACATTCGAAAACACTGTTACATAAATATGTTTGTGTTTTGGTCAATGAGGGAGAGAGCCTACCTACGGACGTGACATTGGCATCTTCAACTGCCCTGTAAAAGGCTTCTATCCCTTGACAAGACAGCAGGTAGTCACGCTGCCTGCCTGTGGATAGATTTCTGTGGTCCAGGTCGTAATGACGTCTTTGCAACATAAGATAATGATTATTTAGGGAAATAATGTGGCCTATATTGTTATTTACTTGGAGGGTCATTTTCTGATGCCTTTTATGATGACCAATGTCTACTCTAGGCTACTCAGTGTAGTAATGACATAGCCTATTTTATCTTGTGAAGATTATGGGGGGAAAAAAATCTGATTTCTTAAATTACACTTTGTGATCATGCATTGTCAACAATGTTCTACTGTTTTTGTTGAATATGGGAATATGCAATAAAATAAAACAATAACATGGGATCCTGTTGATATTCCCAAGAGTCTGGATGCATTTTGATTACCTCCTAAATCCAGACAGCCTGATCTAAAGGGGGCGCTGTTCATTGAAACGATACATTTTAGAATACTGGCGCATGCGCAATAGCCGCATAAGGAACGTCTACTTGTACTACTGCATATCTGAAATATTTGTGTACATGTTCTCATAGATATAGCATTTTAAATGGACTTAGACAGCGCAACATACGAGCCAGGATTCGTTGGAATCCGGTTCTGTCAAGAATGGTAAATTACACACTGCTGTAGATAAGTAGGATTCGATAAGTAGTCCTACTTTTATTCTACACTTGAATCAATGTGTGCTACTACTGTATCTTACGTTTTTCACATTGAGTAATTAACAATATTGTAATGGAATACAATAACTTCTTTTCTAGTAACAACATGTTGTATCCCAAGGAAGATAAGGAGAACCGGATCCTGTTATATGCAGTAAGTGATAGTGATAATCTTAGCGTTTGCTACTCGTCGTGGTTGTAGAATGGCTACAGTACGGTACATTACAGTACGGTACGGTAGTACATTACTACATGCAACTTTCCCCAGCCACATTTACTGTAATGTCGATTGATGTGTTTTTAAACAACACTCTGAGACTTGTTGCTATCTCATGTAATGACTCTAGAGGTCGCTCTATTACAGAAAGTACTGCACTGTACAATTTGTGTTAACTAGTAAATTGGGCTACTTTGGGTATCCTTTTCCAGTAGGCTACAAATGTTGTAGAGATTTGGCTGCTAGGCAAGGTTAATTAATTATAGAAAGGTCACATTTTGGAGTATTATTAGAAACTGTGGTCTCTGTTTAGACTGTAGAACACATAGGCTTTCTTTATTTCTAGGGTTACAACATGTGATGGTCACACATCAGTCACCCCTCTTTCAAATCCTACCATCAGCAGGACATCCTTTGTGATCTAGTCAGGAAAACAATATATCCAACCTATTGATTTTTACACATGTCCAGTGTTTTATTCAAATACTCCTTTTCTGACAGTTTCAATGGTTCGCAGAAATCTTTTAGTTTAAAAGAACCATTGAAACCTAGAAATGGAAGTACACTTCCTTAATATAATTGAATACTTGTTTTACTTAATATCCACTTTTTTAACCCCAGTGCAGGAACTGTGACTACCAACAAGAGGCAGACAATAGCTGCATCTATGTCAACAAGATAACACATGAGGTTGAGTAAGTATCACAACATTAACAATGACTTTATTGTTTGATTTTATATAATTATCGGTCGGATATGGCTGTAGTATAGTAGTAGTAGAAATTGTAATATTCTAATATATAAATGGATTGTACACTACTGGATTGCATGATTGTCTGTCAAGCTGCCATGGTAAAATCTAAACAGATCATTGTGACATTTCTAGTACTATAATTAGTTACAGGTGCTTCTTAATAAATTTGAATATTGTGGACAAGTTAATTAAGTGATTTCAATAATTCAGTTGACAAACTCATATATCGTGGATTAATTACACACAAAGTGAAATTGTTCAGGCCTTAATTTGTTTTAATATTTATAGGGCTGGCTCCAAATACTTGATTATTATTTTAATTATTATTTTTTTGTTTGTTGAGTGTATTTGATTTTAAATATTGGGATTCGAGTATTCGTTTTATTAATTTTTTTCACATTATGAATGCATGTTTTTGCATGAATCCCTACTGTCTCTGTATAAACCAACATGTTAAACATGTAATTGCCTGCCCTGAACTAGGTCATCAACACAATCAATTGCAATTGGCTCTTTCTGAAAGAAGAGAGCGGCGCTATTAATTCAACACACACTCTTATTGGCTAATATATGCTATTGGACTGGGTCAATTGACGTGTCAATCAATGTGGCCAGTTTGAACGCGTTGCTATCTTTACATGTGTGTTCACTGAAGCTAGGAACGGAAGATTAATTTCTACTGCCAGCTAATTTATTTATTAACGTAATGTGTTTTGGACTAAATATTTTACTGTACTGTCTAGACCCTTGCCAATGTAACAAGATCGTTTTTGTTTCTCAGTAGACTATGCGTACTGTTATTGGTGGTCTGGTGTATAATATGAGTCTTCATATTTTAGTAGTTGAATCAAAGTTAAAAGTGTTGTTTTCTTGCTGTTTTTTCATGAGAAGGGAGGTAAGCGTGACAGGTCTAAAATAATTTAGCTCCTTAGGGTGTTTTTATTTGGGGGATGGGTATTATAGTAGATATTTTCCATACTGTCCGATTTCTGCACACATTTGGAAGACTTTAGTGAAGACCTCACTAAGCTGGTCTGCACAATGGCATAAAGTACGCCCACAAATGGCGTCAGGACCAACAGCCTTCCTTGTGTTCACCCTCTTAAACAGGGCTCTGACACATTCCTGGCACAAATAGTGCAATATTGTAGACTCAAGGTGTTGCACTCCAACTCAAAACACCTGCAAAGGTTTCCTGAGCCTTTTAAATGCTCTCTCAGTCCAATTCAGTAGGCTTCACAATCATGTGGAAGACTGCTGACTTGACAGTTGTGCAGAAGAAAACAGTCATCGACGCCCTTCACAAGGAGGAAAAGCCTCAAAAGATCATTGCTGAAGAAGCTGGCTGTTCAGTGCTGTATCCAAGCATATTCATAGAATGTCGAATTGAAGAAAATAGTGTGATGGGAAAAGATGCACATGCAACAGGGATAACTGGAGCCTTGTCAAGCGAAGGCCATTTAAAATGTTGTGGGGGAGCTTTACAAGGAGTGAACTGAGGCATGAGTCAGTGTATCAAGAGCCGCCACACACACATCATGGAAATGGGCTACAACTGTCACATTCCTCGTGAATTTGGGGTTTTCATCAGCTGTAATTCGTAATGATCCAAATTAAAACAAATACAGGCTTGAACTATTTCACTTTGTGTGTTATTAATAAAATATGAGTTTCACTTTGTTATTTTAATTATTGAAATGTCTATATTTTCCCACAATATTCAAATTTATTGAGATGCACGTGCATGTATGTTTTGCGCATGTGCATGCTTTTAATAGAATACAGGCTTACTTTCTATAATATACATATTTTAAAATACTGTACATGCATGTATACGCTGTTCCATTTAATAACTGTCTGTTCTTTGTGCATTATAAGTCATCAAGCTTGTTTATTTGTATCTTCCTTCTTTCTCCATAGTGAGCTGACACAAATCATAGCAGATGTATCTCAGGACCCAACACTACCGCGAACAGAAGACCACCCTTGTCCCAAGTAGCTATTTTTGATTTATCCTCTGAAATGTTTATTAACCTGCTCATTACTTTAATTGATTACTTTACTATTAATTGGCACTTGTACTATCATGGTACTGTGGACATGACAAACAATATAGCCACACTGCATAACTTTAAAAGCCATTTTATAAACGTATTTCCTAGAAAAGCACTAGGATTTCTCACTCCAGCTACCCAATGTGTGTCCTGTGACTATTTTATTTAAGACTATGAATGGAGTATGCTATACTGGTTGTGACATAAGCTAAGACTATATTACTCTTCTCAGATGTGGCCACAAGGAGGCAGTGTTCTTCCAGTCTCATAGTATGAAAGCTGAGGTAAATGCTGAATATGTGATGAATCTCAGGAGTGTTCCTTAAAAATCTGAATCTAATTTTCTGTATACATGATATTTTGTCTTATGCAGTGTAGTTGATCCCCAATATATATTTTCTTTACTATAAAGTGTATAAGTTTAATAATTTAACTAAGAACAATAATGTATACACACACAATCAAATAACATGTTTAAATCTATTTTAGAAATGTATTTTAATTTCAGATTTGCTTGTTTTAAAATAGCTGAATGTAACTTGCTGTCCTACAGGATGCTATGAGACTTTACTACGTCTGCACTGCCCCTCACTGTGGACACCGGTGGACAGAGTAAAGACATAGGCAGAATAAAGACATCAGTGGGCAGAAAAAAAACTGTGACTGTGCGTAACCTGCACCTACAATCCCTCCACTTCTGTAAAGTCTTTTTTTTTTTTTATCCATCAAAAAAACACATTTGATTAAGATCAGAATTTGAATGCCATGTGAGTCATTTCATTTCTGCATTAAGCTTTCAACGTTGAAGGACCACAATACAAATTGTAATGCTTTTAATATTTGGAATGTGAGTTTAAATTTATATTCTTATTTTTTTATTAAATATCTGTTGTTCTGATTGAGAAAACACGTATTATTATTATTATTATTATTATTATCATCATCTCACCATAAATGGTATGACTTTACTTTTTGCTAATTGTGCATTCCGTGTCAGGCTCCTTAGAGGAATGGAGCATGCACGTTTGGGCGTTATTACTGAAACTTAACTGTAGGCCTATATGCATATTCACGTGACTGGAAAGTACACGGAAATTAGGCATGCCCTAACCGCACCTCCAATTGCCAACATGAGTCAACTGGTAGGCTATTATTCCCTTACTCCCTTACTCAGCCCAGTAGACAATTTTAACTCCAGCGTTCGATAAAGCTTTTGATGGACGAAAGGGGTATGAAATCGGACCTTTTTATTTATTTGTGTGGATTAATAAAATAGAGGTTGCTGTTACAACATTATTAACATTCGGTCGATGGAGGAAGTAAAGTAAATATTCGGTGATTTTAAATCTGTGATCACATTTGTTTTGTTTAGTGGTCTCTCGGCTTCAATGGGGCGCAGCGTCTCCTCGACGCAGAGACGCTTTGACAGGCCCTGCCCGTAGAGTTATAATACATCACACAGCAATGGAATACTGTGAAGACCTCACACATTGTATAAACCAACTTAATAAAATACAGATGATGCATATGAAAGAAAGGCACTTCGATGACATTGGATACAAGTACGTATGTTTACATCAATGTCTCCATGGCGGCTTTTAACAGGAGGACTATAATATAGACTTAAACTTTTTTTCGATATAATTTGCTCAAAATATATTTATTGGAATGACTGGATAATTATATTTCAGTTTCCTTGTTGGAGGAGATGGCACAGTATATGAGGGCCGAGGCTGGGGTGTAATAGGGGCTCATACAAACCACAACAATTTCGACTCGTTGGGTGTTGCCTTAATGGGCAATTTCAACAGTAAGTAGCCTCGTTTTGGCTATAGGTTTTGAGTGACATGTCGGCAGTCAATTTATTAATTTACTTGAAATCTATCACTTCATTCATTCACTGCTTTAGACAATTGCCTACTTTACATGTTTAATGTAGCCTAATCATCTGATGGGCTACTTTTGATTCCAGATTACAAGCCAAGTACAGAAGCTATGTCTTCAGTCAAACAACTTCTGCATTTTGGGGTTTTCCATGGTTATCTGCATCCCTGCTTTGGGCTTCTGGGTCACAGAGATCTGGGAGAAACAGAGTGTCCAGGAAAACATCTTTATGCTTCTCTATCTCAGTTAAAAGTGCATGAATGAACGAATGAAATATTCTCATGTTGTATTATTATTAATTTATACATTTTGGATGCATGAATTGAAAGGTCAAATGTACATATCAAGTGGCATAGTCATGCTTAATGTAAATTACGTGCTGTTATTTGTGGAAAGGCCTATTTGGCCTAACATGATGTTTGGTTCATTAAGAAATTACAATGTAGCATACGTGAAATAGTATAGGCTACTGTTATTGTAATACTATTTATAATAAATATGTTTTAAATCATAATTATTAGAATGTTTCGCTATTACAATACCAGCCGGCTCTAATGGCATGGCTGCTTTAATTGCATTTATAAACGTTAAGGATTAAGGAACAAGAGGTTTGTTCCTGCCACAGCCGCATTCCCAGCAAGTGTTCACATGTAGGTCTATTATTGCACCAGGATTAAGGGGGGGCCCTCATATCATTTTTATAGACTGTAAAAGGTAAATGCTATATGTGTGTGTGTCTTATGTTACTGTGGTCTGAGCTGTCAATTGTGGTGCGTAAAGACGCGTTCCCAGCAGGCAAACTTGTGCGTTCTGGCATTGCCTCTCGTGATATCGTGTTGCCTCAAAGTTAGTTTGTTTGACCATTAGGTATAACTTTTAGTTATAATTGTTTATGTTGTTACAGTAAAATGCTGTTTTGATTGACACTTGGTTGAGTAGGCTACAAAGAAAGGGGCATCAAAGAGGCGGTCCCACGGCGAGACGCAAATGAAAGGCTTAAGTTTCAGCTGCAGCTGCGGAAGTGTTATAATTGAACCTGAGAGTTCACCGATCAGTCAGAGAGATACACGAACTGATCTCAAGCTAGACATTCTAAGGCTTTGGTGGGTGGCAATGCACATTTGTTATCTGGTTATTGCGGCGAACGCGCACGTGGAGCATAGTGCGTTTGGCTCTTGATGCGCCTTGCTCCGTGGATTGAGTAATATTTCCATACGCTTTTTGTGATGTTAAATATGGAGGATATTAAAAATCCTGTCAGATTTTTTCAAAAGTCTTCATTCAGCATCAGTAGCCTGCTTTTGAGACCAGATGGAGTGATGGGCGACGAGGGTACTGCGTTGGAAAATGTTTCACACAGCGCCAAGCAGTCCCCATCTCAAAAAAATTATTCCGGTGAATCATCCAAACCTGCAGTTTGCAAACAAGACGAAAACTCCACAATTGTAAATAACAAAAACTGCAACAGCCCAAACAAATGCAATAAAGAAAAAACAAATGCATTGTTCACAAGTGGAACACGCGAGGAGGAATCTAAGAAAGACGGAGGTGCAGAAGAAAAAGTTAAACCGGAGAAACCTCCTTTCAGCTACAACGCTCTTATAATGATGGCCATTCGCCAAAGTCCGGAACGACGACTTACGCTTAACGGTATTTATGAGTTTATAATGGGCAACTTTCCATATTATAGAGAAAACAGACAGGGTTGGCAGAATTCAATCCGTCACAATCTAAGTTTAAACAAGTGTTTTGTTAAAGTGCCACGCCACTATGATGACCCTGGAAAAGGCAACTACTGGACGTTGGACCCTTCGAGTGACGATGTGTTCATTGGTGGAACATCTGGCAAACTTCGGCGACGGGCCACAGCGGGTGCTAGGGCCAAAAGAGGAGGCCGTCTGACATCAACGACAGCAACCAGTCTCGCTTTCGCTGCAGGGTCATTTTATTGGCCGGTACCGTCGTTTCTCACTCTCCAACCTCCAGTGCGCCCGCAGTTGGGCACAGTAGCGCCATATATGGGCGCACATCACCACTCCAACTATGCAACATCAATTGTTTCCCAGCGATCACGCCACCACATGAGTGCAACACGTTTTGCTGAATCTGACCGATTAGTGCAAACAAACCAGGAGACTTCATATTTTGGAATCAGTTGCAGCCAATCTCGTCGGCATCAAATAAGCGCAGCCACTGCTTTTTCCACATCAATCCCATGCACACTGTCTCTGTCTAATCCGTGTTCCTTTAATGTGCTCTCTGGGCAAGCCAGCTATTTTTATTCAAATCAAATGCCCTATCCCGCAACTTTTAACGCCTGTCACGAGGACTGTGCCAATTCGTCTCCAGGACACTTTCCTACAAGGAATGGACAATCAGACATTGGGGGTTCATCATGTAATGACTTAGCGAATTATTACCCCCAGGCAAATTCGAGCACATCTGTCTAATATATATCGTATAAAGGGATAGGATACATTAAAGCAGTGAGGTGACTCTTGATTAAAGTAAATATGTGTAATTTAGATGAAGGTTGGGGAAAAATGTCAAGCTTTTTACTATACTGACAAAATAGCCTATGCACATATTCATTTTTTGCATAGCACATTTTTACTGACAGGAAATTACTAGAATGTTCTCAGTATGTAGTCTATAGCCTTTAGCATCATCAGATCAAAACATTGTTGCAATTTAAAAAAAATTGCAAAACAATTTCAAAATCTGATATGCTTATCTAAAAACACAGTTTTGCTTTAGGCCTACATATGTCAAAAATGTGCCATAAGATTTTGCAAAATAGTGCTCACACAAATAGGCCAACTACAGATAGGCTATCCTGCTTTAGTGGCAAACTGTTCATTAGAAAAAATATTCATAATGCTCTGTTGTTCTAAGGCACGTACTTTGCTCTTCTCATTAATTGCTGTCCCTGTGATGAATGCTGATGTTTTAGGCTGGCATTATTAGTATTTGTGTGAATAATACTATTTGTGCTATAGCAAAAAATACAATAGAAATTAATCAAATCCTCTCTTTCATTATTTTGTAGAACATGTTAGAGCCAGCAACAAGTGAACTGATAAAAATGTGTGTAACATCCTATAGTCCTTCCTATCCATATGCTATCTAAAAAATGTTGCTTTGCGTTCAACACCAAAGCCATGGTCACATTGCTGCAGTTTCATTCAAGAAGAAAGTCAGATTAATTTTGCCACCAGGATTTTAACACAATAGTGATCCGTGTATATTACAGGCCTGCTGTCTAATATTTAGCATATCACTACATAGCCTAATATCTACAGATGCTGTTGAAACACAGATTATGCCTATGTAATGGTTTCAGTGATCATTCTTCTCCCATGAGAAAAGTTTTAGAATTTTAAAACATATATTTTTTACATGATCATGATCAAAATCAATGAGGTAAAATGTATTTAAGATATTGGTGCTGCTTCATTTTCAACACAAAATTATTTCTGAAAAGCTTCAGAAAATATACTTCAATTTGTTAATTCATCAACAGTTTTTTGTCCTTTTTAGTAGTATGCCTAATCTGAAGTAGGCTATTCATTTTAGTAGGATATTAATTAGATTGTAATTATTATCTAATTAAAGGCGATACATTGGAAATATCAATATAAATACTTTTCCTATGGCCATGTAGTTTGCTAGCAGTGAATCCATTATTATTTATTGGTGCAGGCATGCTGCAGCTAAAACCCTGATAGATGCCTATAGGCCTTGATGCAGGGTTTGTCCTGTGTGTATAAACTGTATATATATTAACCAATATTGCCAGAGACCTGATGTTGTGACAGAGTTATGCAGACAATGACATCAGATAAAGATAAGTAGACATGACATTTGAGTCTTGGTGACCTTATTGATCATCACGCTTCAGTTTCACCCTGGCCATGACATCACTGCATGAACTTTCCCTCACCCTTTTCTTGTGCTTCCTCTGAGATATAAGTTAAAAATGTAGTCTATGCAGAAAAGGGGTTGAGATTCCAACATCTATCTGGAAGGGTGCTTTCTTTAAACAAAAGAGTCTTTTATCAACAGCCAGCCAGCCAGCCACCTCATCCTTTCGGTACAACCACATTCATCGCCGCCTGTGGTTGTAGCAGACTGAGTCGGATCAGGTAACTTTAAACAGTGACAGTGTTAGCAAACTCAAGATGGATGCAAAGATAATAATATTTTCATTACTCACAAGAGTAATTGTGGTTTTGGCACTTCTGAGTCTGAAGGGGACCTGCTTGTGAATCAACAGGTTTAGGGCAAACTAGAGTTTAATGCCCTGAGGAAACTGTAACTGTACGTAACTGTCTACTGTAAGTAGATACCGTTGTGTAATAAATTACCACATCACTTTGACATCATTAGACTGTTAACCCTTGAGCTCTAAATCACCTCACCTGGCAGATGTTTTTTAGCTCCATGGGCTGTGTGCAATACATGCAGCACGTTAACAGGTTTCATTATCAACACACCAGACAGGGCAGGGCAGTTGTTTGAGGCACTGCAGTCAGATGCCACACGTATGCACATGCAATGTTGATTTCAATTGTAGTATTTGGCATGTGTTGATGTTTTTTTATTTATTGTGTTAATTAAATGTTAATTAAACTGGTCCTGTATATTCCAATTCATTATTATTTACATCATTTAACTAGAACAACAGGAGTCATAATATAGTGCAAACTTTTTAACTTGTATTTTGCAGTAATCTGAGTTTTCTAGAACAAGCTGCCACTTGTTGTATACAAATGCATTCTAACTATTCACATTCTAACACATGTTCAGCGACAACGCCAAAAGACCAGGAAGCTCATGTTACAAGCATGCTCCAGATCCTTGTGGAAGAATGTTAGAGGTAAGCCTAAATGGCGCAACCAGGTATACTTCACAAGGACAGTCTAGCTCTGGAAATCAATCCCACACACTGGACTCTCGGCAGCACACTGGGTGCTATTATCCTGCAGCAAGTGGCTTCCACAGGTTGATTTGCCACCCTGCGAAATAAGGTGGGTGGGTTCAACACCCCCAGGCGTCTTTCTGTCTCTTGCCAGAAAGCCAATCTGTGTCTCATTGCTACTGTGGAGATAATGTAGGGTACATTACTCTGTGTCTATACACAACTATCACACAATCCTGATTGCTGCATCAAAGATCCAAACAAAGACTTGTCTGTGTTGCCTCTGCTGCTCTGTTTGTTTTCATATACATTTTGCAGCCATGTTCAATATTTGCTAGTACTTTGTAGCCTAAATAGGGTTTTGATTCCATTAACCTGAAATAAACTCAACTAAACGTTAAATTGCATTCATTAGTAAGTATAGCCTATAAGTATAATATTTTAAGATTTTACATTAAGTGTTTAGTTTTTACCTTTTTAGAGAAATAATTTAGCCTTCAATGTGGAATATATCCAATGTTCTTTCAGTCGGCCTATTATTACCTACCTACAGGTAAAATGGGTCATAGCAGAAATATACTAGTTTGTTGGCATAGAATATAAAATAGGTACGAATAGAATTTAAAAAATGAAAAATATACTGTACTGCACCACTAAGCATATCAAATGCCAACCAGATGCAGAATAAGAGATGCATGTAGATGGATCCAGAACAGAAAGCATTAGGTTATTGAATATGGCAAAGCCAAGTATATAAGTGATAACACATCTGCAATGTTTATTTTAGAGTATAATTTAATATCGTCAACGAGAACTATTTACGGTATCTAAATTATAGCTTTTTCTCACGAAACAAAAATGACCTGGTACTTATTATTCAAACCGGGTGCCTATTGCCCCGGAAGTAGTAAAGGAAACACGCGAACAAGGTTCCAGTGTCGTTGAAGTGACTGAAGAAGCTAGTGAAACATTGGATTTGGATCTTAATACTTTGTCTGTGGACTAATTTCTTACAAGTCAAAATGTGAGTACAGTTCGTTGATACTACTTATTAATCAATAGATACAAATTAAGTACTTCTTAAGTACACCAAGTAGCTCTATTTTAAGGTGTTAGCTTCTCATGCTAATACTAAGCTACTACCGTAGTAATGCAGGGTGGTAGACATAGTCCGTAGATTATGCAGAAATATCTAGCATGTATTCGCCAATATTCTTCTCACACTAAGACCATTTTCAAATTAATTTCATGCAGCTAAAGCATGATGCATGAACATACTATAGCCCTCAAATTAAGATGTTTATTACCTCGCATCACAACAATGGCCTCAGTGTACCGTACTTTAGCTCACCAGATAATTCAAAATACATAGGCATTGGGGTTAATTGGGTTAATACAAAAATGAAAATTAAACTACATTTATTTGTCTAGCAGTTTGTTTAATTATATTTTGAGTACAGAGAAATGCATTGTAACAGGTAATTTGAAATAATTTCTATTATGTTTACTCGACTAGATGAAAATGTACCGTGTAACCTATATCTATTGTTAAGCAGTTGTCCAATGGTGGTGTAGTTACGTGTAGTTAGTTTTATTTATATATGTGAATGAGATTGGAAAAAGAACTACTAATAATTTGAATTTCTATTGTTTTCCAGGAGTTTGTTAACTAAGCCTAAATCAGAGATGACCCCGGAGGAGCTCCAGAAACGGGAGGAGGAGGAGTTCAACACTGGCCCACTGTCTGTGCTCACACAGTCTGTCAAGAATAACACACAGGTCCTCATCAACTGTCGCAACAATAAGAAGCTTCTCGGACGAGTTAAGGCCTTTGACAGGTACTTGTAAAAAAACAAACATCAGTCTGTTGCATATCTTGAACATAGTTTGATTGTATCTATTTGTATTGGTTGTCATTTTACCTGGTTAATTTCTTGAGGTGGAAAACAATTAGACCCATCACATATTTGGTTGAGGCAAATACACTGACTTTCTTTTGTACCCTACTGGCTTGCAGACATTGCAACATGGTCCTGGAAAATGTGAAGGAAATGTGGACAGAAGTTCCCAAGAGTGGAAAAGGAAAGAAGAAGTCTAAGCCTGTGAATAAGGACCGTTACATCTCCAAGATGTTCCTCAGAGGAGATTCAGTCATTGTAGTTCTGAGAAATCCACTGATTACAGGGAAATAAATTTACTGTTTTTGTTTTTTTGTTTTTTGTCTTTTTTTTTGTCTTATCTCTCCTTTTGACCCACCTGTCCTCAGCAGTCAAGCTTTCCTTGAGAGGATGGCAGTGGGTGGTCGTATAAGGATGTGTTTTGTTAAATTTTGGTATCACCATGTGAGAAATTAGAATTTTAAGGCAGAGAAAACACTGGCCTAATGTGTTTTGCTTTGTCTAGAGAACTTTCTTTTCCTTTTTTAAAATTTTATTAATAAAATTGATGATTGATAACTTGTTGTGGCATTAAATATTTTCCTGTAGGTCTATTTAGTTTTTTTATCTTCCAGGTCTTCATATTCTATTAAGCATGATGTGTCATTCTAGCATTTGTTTAACACTGATTTAGAAGACATGGTTTAGTTTGTTTTTAGTTTTTATCAATTAAACAAAACATACAAAAGGAAAATCCTGCAACACAAGTGCTGGCAGCTGGCAATATATTCAACATCAGACATGGCAATTACATTGAAAGCCATACAAACCTGTTTGCAACAGTATTAATACAAGTCTTGCTTTTTTGCCAACAATTTTTACTTTACAACAGCAAGTCTCACTAATAATGTTGTCTTAATAATTGATAACGTAAAAATAATCATCTAGATCTGTACCAAGTCTGTTTAGGTAATATACAGCTATTTTCTTTTGTTTATATATTTAAATGTTGCAGCTATTTAGCATTGCCTACAGGTTAAATGTAGTCTCACTGCTGAAGTTACGTATAGTTAAGGTCCTCGATCCATCCCTTTCCTTGAACCCCCTCCCCCACACCTTTTTATCCTTCCCAACAGCATCTTTGGTGTCAGGGTGTATTTCACTCAGCAGCGCTCAATATGCGACAAACTGCCGTTTAAAGGCCTACTGCATTATTGATGAGACCAGATGTGCTGACTGTCACTTCACACCCTGCGTGCTTTCTCCATTTCAGGCTGTTTCCCTCCAGGTTTGTCCCCTCCTGAGCGCTTTGTTAATTAGCTTAATAACTTAATAGCTTCTCTCCATTTACTTCTCTCACACTTGGCACAATGGCACTTTACCTCTTGTGAACTTTCTCAAGTTTGTTATTCGTGTCTACTGGGTATTGTTGACTAAATGCTTAGGCTATTTATTTTAACTGGTTTTCTATAAATCTTGGAAGTACACTTTAACCCAATGAAAACGTCACTGAAGGCCAAGTGGTGGTATGGTGCTTTAGTTGTTCTTATGCAGGTCAGTTGCACTATGCTGGCCTTATTAACAGCTTTAAGAATACTCAAAGCACCCCAGCTCTAATTACTGTCCCTATAATAATGCTCTGTCTTTTTATGTTGCATATCTCCTTTGATTCTGCCATCTTTCAGACTTGCATGATATGAGTCAAATGTCAAATTCGATTTTTCACTGAATTCCCATGACCTATTGAATAACAGACAACCAGAACAATATCTGTATACAAATAGCAATTATAAAAAACAGAATATATGAATGTAAAGGAAAACACAATACCCAGGCACCAGTTTGAAAATTTAAAACATTAAGGCTCTCAGACTCCTGCTGAGTCAAATAACATTTAATCTTCTGTCCTTTAGTTTTATTTAAATGTGTATGTGGCATTTATTCACATCACTGACAATGGCACATATTTACTTAGCATGAGTATTGTATTTGTTGAAACCTCTCAAAATACCACGTCCAGTTTAATTTTGATGAATGGCAACGCAAATATAAGCATGTTGCTAATAGAACTCCCTGATATTCCATGATTCAACCTAATACATGATAAAATGTCCTTCCAAGTTTGGAATAGACTTTTTTAAATTCCATATTCCAGAAACTCCATGACCAGTGAACCCTAGTCTTTAAATTACTTCTCATGTGTCTTCATGTGTCTTCTTTCCTCTGTCTATTACAATGGTCTGCATCTGTCCAAGGCCACCACATGTGGAGGATCTGAATGAAGGGAGCAAAACATATTAATTTGCTCAGGTGGAGACTAGTGAGGGTCAGGGAACACTGAAGTTTCCATCAATGAAGACCTCTATGATATTATTTTTTTTTCCCCTCCTTGGGAATAACAAGTTGAAGGCATGGTATGGGTTTGTGTGAACATATGCATGATTTGGACAAAATCAGATAGGTAAATAAGAGACCAGATTAATAACCCTAAGGAAATGTCAAATCTTACACAATGCACGTTGGAAAAACTTAAAGCTAACCATTAAGAAAGCCTGCAGTAGCTTAAATATTATGATATGATATATTATAATAAATATAATATTTTGTGAGAGAAAGATTATTTTGCTGTCCATTTTCATATAGCCTATTTTACCTAACAGATTCCAAGGGATGTCTTCTTTAGTTTCACATGTGCTGCATCATGGCCTATATTTACAAACCGATGCCAACAATCCTCACTGTTTAGGCTACTTGCAGTTTATTCTTTATTGGTATGTGGATGGATCACATTTCTCATGCTTCACTCACGAAAGGATAGGCCTACTTTGAAAAGTAAATTTCCCTCTAGATTTTTGGGTGAGTGATCCATGGCCGGAAGGGAGATGTTTTATTCAGTAGGCTGAAAGAGCGATAAGAGGGGAAGTGTGATTATGATAGCGATCGGCCATGCATCGATACTCAACCCGCTGAGCAACGCGACACCCTTATATCCCACCCCGCGCACGCCCCACACCCGCCATCGATCGTCGCCGGTAACCGGAGATTCCGCAGTTTGTTTTCAAGCAAGTTCATATAGTCCGGGTGTCAAAGCCGTGAGGTCAGGCGGAGAGAGCGGAGTGGTATCAGCTCCGTATCACCTCGGCTCTGTGATTGTGAACGACAAATAGCAGTAGCCTATACCCCTAGCATACAGCAACATGTTCAACAATGACAACAATACTAAAACAGATAGAGTAAACCAAGCAAGCGAAATGTAGACCTGTGCCTATTTACTAACAAATTTAGCACTCATGTGAATAAAATCCGTAGGCAGAAGAAATGCATGCTAGCCTGCTACTGTAGGCCTAGCCGCTTTGAATGATTATAGTAGGCTAAATAGACCTATGTGTAGCCTATATTTATTTTAATGCAAATAATAGCGAGTGAACGAAAATTATTTAAACTGCGCACTGTAAACACAGAAAACAAATACTAAGGTTGCATCTCCATCTAGTGGTTTTCCAGAGCAATGTGCGGTTGTCCCGTGTATATTTGGTGTAGGCTACTCACCCCTAACATTAATAGGCAGGCTACAAGCACAAATGTAAATGTTCTAGTGATAATGTAGAATTAGATATTTTTTGTGTTGAGCTTTCATTACGAGAAAAGCACAATATTTTGCTTAATGTGGAAATAATTTACACGGCACAACTTTTTTTTGCAGTCAGACAGGCTATACATTTTCTTCATCAGGTCATCAGGTAATATTTCCTTGGGATAATTTGTCTGGTCCAAACAAACAATTTGCAGAGCAGGTTAAAGTCTGTAAATTGGTCTTTTGTCAGCATAATTCATGATTATGATGACACCTTCCCTGCATCCTCAATGTCTGCAACATGGATTTATATAAATAGCCTGCTTTATATATTTGAGACAAATGCATCCAATACTTATGGTTTGGTATTAGGTTAGAGATGGTGTCTAGATCTCCCTGCCCAGTTGGCACTTATTTGATAGCTTTAAGGAGCAGGGTTTGCCATGTGACCTCTGGACTCTTAGGCAACTGCTTCCATCTGCTTAACAGGCCACCAGCCTAGACCTCTAATAGCTTTTATAGTCTTCATTCCTCCTTTCGAAGACTTGCCTCTTAAAACACACACAAACTTTTTTTTAATGTGTCACATACACTTGTTGGTGTGTAGGCTACATTCAATTAATCAACCTGGAGTCTACATAATCTATAATGTGGCCAATCCTGAGCCCTACATTTTGTAGGTCTATTCATTTCTGCTTCGATTTTCTCCAGACTGCTGCTGCCAACAGTCAACAGTAACAAGGGGATTGACATTTTTATTGAATCTGTTACGCTACTAAATAGGATATCTTCCTAACAAAAATGTTGAGGGAATACAACGCAAATGCAGGAACATTAATCCACACTTGAAACCCACAACTGTCTTCCACTGTCTATTATGAGATAATGGTGCAGCAGCATATCAAGACATGAAAATAAATGAATGGCGAATAGCTTAGAATGAAATAAGTCTAAATATCGAAAAGAGCGTCTATCATATTTATGTATATGCATTTGACATGTAGGCTAATAAAAATGCTCTGCCATAGTCAATCCGACTGTTCACTTGAAATGAATTAGATATTACATGCCATCGACTATATGCCGTAAATGTGTGCCATAATTTGTCAACTTCGTTGGCTATAGCCTAAACATTTGTTTTACAATTTTATTTTATTTATTTTAACATGTAGCCTATACGTACGTTATTTACTTCCTGACTTTAATTTATATCACAAATAGACTAGAAATAGCGCGTCCTTTCACCATAATGTTTATCTTGCTACATAAAGAGTTAAGTTATTAGTTGAGGGATTCTTGTAATGTAGACTATTAACTATAATACAGACAGCCACTAGGTGAGGTCGAGTGCGTGCCGCGCATGAGGGACGGAGGGCGGTCTTGGGTGGATCTGGGATGAGAGAGACTAGCCTACTTTGAAGCTGGCGGGTTGGGCCTGACTCCAATGAATTTTACATAGACCGGGTGAAAAGTCTGTCGTAGATTCGCGACACATTTTGTGTTTTGGGAGTGTAAACTAGCCTAGCGCAAGTAGTTTTGGAGAGGCATGTTTTTAACTGATACTGAGTTGGATATTGGAACAAATCTGGGATATTGATTGGACTTGACAAGCCCGCTCCACTACTGTAGCTACTATTTCAACCCCCTCCTTTCTCCACACAACCAGGAAATCGTCGAGGTGTGCGTCTTTATTCTGCTTGTGGCTACCCCTTTACGGGCGTAGATGTAGGCTACGTGGGAGTTTTGGCATTTATTGTACACGACCAGGTTGCGTTTTATCAACAAGCATACGATCTGAAGTTCTCCAATTGAAACTGCATAGGAGGAGAGGATTTCCACTCTGGCTGAACAATGAGGTGGGTAAAGAGGCTCAAAACGGGTTCTCATTGTTTGTCGGCTACACTTGTTCAGGCAGTTATACAATAGTTTACTGTTCACTTGTAGACTAGCCTACAATATTCAACGACTTCTTATTAGTATAGCATAGCCAATCAATTAGGCTTGATATCGTTTTGTAGATAGTGTAGTGTAGATAGTCAAATACGATTTAAGTTGACGCCCGCCCCCCCCCTCGAAAAAAGACTAGTATTTATGACACAATGTAAGCATACAATACAAGGTGCCATCATCTTTTGTTTGTAACACTTTTAAAGTTTGGGATTTGTGCCAGTGGTAGACAAAAACGTGCACGTTTACCTGGTATCGTTCACGATAGACCATAGTTAAATTCTTCAGACAATACCAAATAATCAAAAGCCTGTAGTTGAACACAGGACAGCTCACAACACTGGTTTTGTATAGTTTGTATACAAGTCGATTCTATAGCTATCTACAACTTTCTGGTGCATTTTCCACACCAACATGTTCTGAAAGGTGTAGTCTACGGCTCAGTGCGTAGACATACCCTGTCATTAGGATATGTGCTGTTTTTAATATGCATTTCCAGAGTGTTCTAAGACAAGCATGTCTTAGCCTTCTATTTTACTCCCCATGGAAATACGCTTGTACCCGGAACAAGATTGCTGCCTGTGTACGGAGCTCTCAAGTCCATGAATTCCACATCCTGTCACAGCCTGTGCAGCTGGCAATTATGTATGTTTTTGAAGTCACAAATTTTACTTTGTGCTGTTGTCTTTCACCTAAGACCTGGACACAACTCTCAAACATGATCTACACAGAGTATGAATTGCGCTCTAAATACAAAGATTCAGTGGTAGGCCTAATGATAAACCTGCCAAACTAGTTCTTTATCTCAAGCCATATCTTGATACTTTTCCATAACTGTTTCTCCTAGTGGATTGGTCTAGGAGGGGTAGTATTTGCTTTACATGTTCAATGATAGTCTTGACTGCAAAGTAGCTTAATTTCTTTTTTTTTTTTTTGTCATGTATCCTCAAAAGGGTACTCCTGAGTTTGGAACATAAAGAACTACATATATATCGTATCAATGCCTTATCTTGCATTATCTAATATTTGTGTACATTTATTTATTTTATACTTTTCCTTCAGTTTTGCCATTGTGGCAATGGCAAATGCTGTCTTGCGTACATTAATAACTTTGCACGCCTTTGTAACACAATGAAGATGGCCTACTCAATAACAACCCTTACTACTAAAAGATGCCACCTTGTATAATAGATGAGTAATTGGTGCCTTCATACATTCTAGTTTATCCTATGAAGAATCATGGCTAAAGAGTGCAGTTGAGTGGTCTTTGATGCTTTAGGAGCTGCCCAGTAATGCAATTGGCTTAGCGTGGCATCTCATATTACATTTAGGTCTTCTCCTTGGTTGATCAAAACCTCCCTGCTTCTATGCATAAAAACCTTCAAGTAGACAAACTAAAACACTGTTTAATTGTGTAACATTTTAAACACTTTTGCCAATAATAATGACTTTTAACTCTTATCATTTTAAAAGTTGATTTTTCCAGTGTGATTTTAAACCCTTTATAGGGCACTCATTGAAATACTTAGAAATAATTCTTATTATTTAAGAACAGTTTAAACTTTTGTCCACCTAAAGTAGTATTTTTTATTTGTTTATTTAATGTTTTCTTTCTTTCACTTGTGTCAAACTCCAGTCCAGTCCCGTAGGTAACTGCTTCATTGTACTTTATGAAGCAGTTGCACTATTAAATAATTGTCACAAGTTCTAATGCATGTGTTTGTTTGTAAATAATATGTATGTCTTACGAAACACAATGAGCTTTTTCTAAATAAATACACCCCTTATGGTGCCTTCATTTTTCATGAACAGATTTAATTAACATATTGAAATCCTATTCAAACAACGGCTATCTCATCATGCTGCACAACTATTCAACTGTATAATGTGTGAGTTTCATCGACTTTCCATTATTAGTTTCAATGTTATAACAGTAGATGCGTCAAAGAACCCTGTCAGTCGGAGTAGGTAGGAGCGCAAAAGCGTATTTTCGGAATTCCGAAAGTACACTGAAGTGGCACTGCTCCGGGCAACTCCTGATTGGTCAGATGTCCTGGTTTAACTAACTGTGACGTAGCCTGATTTTCTGTGAATGGCTGGGAGAAATCCATGTGTTTATACTATCTCACAGAAGCGTGGCAACGCCATTTTTAATGTTCAGGGAAGTGACCAAATATGGTTCCTTGCCCTATAAAGGGTTAAAACTTTTTATATATAATATTATTAAGGAGTCATTAGGTCAGGGGAGGGCAGTCTTTTTAACTGGGGGGGGCACATCGAATATGTCAGCGCATCGTGGACAACAAAATAGCTAACTGTTAAACTTGCATATTAAATTATACAGTTACAAGAAAAAGTATGTGAATCTGTTGGAATTACCTGGATTTCAGCACAAATAGATCATAATAACATGTCATATTATCTTAATTTAAGTCATAACAATAGACAAATTAATAATACACAAACAATTATTTCTTCATGTTTTATTGAACACTGGACATTTTCACAGTGCAGGGTGGAACAAGTATGTGAACCCTTGGGTTTAATGGTTGACCCTCCTTTCACAGCAATAACCTCAACCAAACGTTTCCTGTAACTGCAGACCTGCGCAACGGTCAGGATCTGACCGTTGAGAAAGCATTTAGTTCGTGTTGAGGTCAGGACTCTGACTTGGCCACTCCAGAAGGCGCTTTTCTGTTGAAGCCATTCGGTTGATGATTTACTTTTGTGCTTTGGATCATTGTCCTGTTGCATCACCCATCTTCTGTTGAGCTTCAGTTGGCAGACAGATGGCTATACATTCTCCTGCAAAATGTCTTGATAAACTTGGGAGTTACTTTTTCCGTTGATGGCTCAGGCTCTGAGGCAGCAAAGCAGACCAAAACCATGCTGGTCCACCGTATTTACAGCTGTTTTAATGTGTGTGATATGCATTATTTTCTCCGCACTCTTTCCAAACCACTCACACACCTGTCCACAGAATATTTTGCCAGTAGTGCGGTGGATCTTCTATGTGCTACTTTGCAAACTTCAGAAGTGTTGTCAATTGCGGGCCAGATAGGTCTCAATGGGCAACAGGCCTTATTTTGCCCAGGTCTGCATTAGGTGCTATTAGGAGTACAGGTCACGTCCACCTGTGCCAGAGATTGAACCAAGGGCTATTGACTAGAAGATGAAAACCCAGGATTTGTGTAGCATCTTGGGAAAAGGTATCATTAGACTGTTATGCTTATTTATCACTAAAGTACGTTTTCCATGCAAAGTTTCTACCAGTCAGTTTGGTGACACAGGAATTGCATTCATCTGCACTATGATTCATTGGTATTACAAGTGATGTGTCTGGTTCTGTCTATAGTCTGTGACTCAGTATCCCATTGACACAAGCAGTAGGATTTTTTTAACCTCTGGACTACTTGTGCACACACACAGACGTGTAATAGGGACTGGTTGAAACATTGCTTTGACTTTACAATTTATTTTTGGCTCTTGGTTTGGTATCTTTTAATGCCTGGAAGGAACGCTAACATTGTTCTGAGAAATGCTTCAAGGCTTACTTTGCAGTCTTCTCTGAGATTGATTGATTAAACTTAAAAGCAGCAACACAATGTCCTCCTTTGGGCTTGATTCCTACTTTGTCTACATTATAGGCTTGCCTTGGCTAAATAAGAGCAAGCTGCAGTAAATGGAATGTTACCTTATAGTAGCTCTTCCATCTAAGATCATTGCTGCTCTTATTCTTGAGCTCTTCTATGAACTCATGACTCCACAGAAACCTTTTATTCAAGAAATATCTTTCTCTTTTTGAGGGATGGCAGTTGAAAATGTTGATAGACAGTTGTGAAATGTTTGTATTTAAAGATGTTTCTTCTCATGTTCCCACTTCCTTTTTTCTTTAATTTGACTTCAAAGGCCATTTAAAATAGTATGAACACTTAACTGTAAATGTACTTTACGTTATTCCATGTAATTTACTGCCAACATTTGTCATAACCTGCCAAACCAATTTTGTTAGAATCTAATTTTGACAATGCTATTTTGATTGTTGTCAATTGCTTTTAAAGTACACAACATTTAGGGTATCTCCTTCCAAACAAATTGCTTCATTGCAATCACAAACTAATTAATGGAGCTAGGGGTCTGGTATGCATGGTGGGGGGAATATTGTACCTGCAACAGAGACAACTGACAAAATGAGGCTAGATTGAGTTTAATATACAAACTATGTTTTAACTGCATCCTAACTGAACCCATGTCCACAAAGAGAATCTGACTTTCAGAGATGTGGAGGAATTATGTAATCCATAATTAAATATAAAATCGTTATTTTATGTAACATAAAAATATGAATTCCACAGTGCCACTCAACATTTCTACAATGCCTGCCTGTTTAATCAATACATTTCCTCCAATATACCTAATCATTACCCCACCCCATTGGTCCGCCCACCTCTTTATATCAATAGGCCTTTACTTTATGATAGCCTGCCACTTGAATTAAACGCCTTGCTGTAGCTGCAGAATTTACAAAACCTTATTTTGTCTTGGTGACAAATGCTATTTCTTCCTAATCTAGTCAATTTAAAATGTTTTCTTATCTATGTTATGCATTCTAAATCTAAATTTAAGGATTATTTAATCTCATATATCTCTAAATCCTTTTGTTTTCTTGCCATACATTATTTTTGTTGATGGTTTACCTACTTTTTAACCCTCCTAACTAGTAGTTGTCCAACAAGGTTACTGTTTTGAACTGAGAACTTTTAGGAAACTTGGCACCAATGAATCATTGTGCATGCTAAAAAGAACAAGACCTTCCCCATGTGTAGCTGGTTATGAAGTTCAAGAGGAACAGAGACGGGCACTTTGTTACACACCACTAACCCAAGACACCCTAAATGGGGAAACAATACAACGTACCAATATCCATAGTACCATAGTCAAATCCATCTGACACTTGGTGGATAAAAAAAAAAGAGATTATATAACATTTTTGCAAAATAGTCTAGTGACTTATTTTCTTGAAAGTAAATCAAAATGTTTAGGAAAGCATCACAAAGTAAAATGTATTGTGGTCATCTGGATCTGACCTGGGTCAACAGAAACATGTAAAAGTAGCATGTGATTCATACATTGATAGCGTTATCCTTCACTACTTTACACTAATGTACTACACACACACACACACAATACTGAAAGTCCCATGAAATTCAACTGAAGCTGTAATGGTCTAAATTAGAATATAACCTTTGTTAAGACCATGACTGTAGCTTCCTCACCTTTTTATAGAAGGCCTCACAATTGACAGAGGCTAGACCTTACATCACAAGGCTTACTGTGGGCTAAGAAGCTATGATGTAACTTATAATGGCCACAGAGATGCAGTAAGTTCTGTAGTGGAAGAAAATGGATATGCCAGTGTTTTATATTATCAGCCATCTTGAAGACTTGTATCATAGGCCTATCTCCTAACTATAACCCACTGGGAATGATAGCTGATACAACGATGGGGTGGGCGCTATTGAGCACTGATTACTGTGTATTATGGGGTTCCATTATTTAGTTAACTATTCAGGGTGCCAGAATTTAGTACTAAAAAAAGTACAAAAATCATTATTTTGTTATTTCGTGCATTTGTTTACCGAAATCTCTTCCAAAAACTCAGATTTTTTTGGTACGTTTACATCTTATGTTTCATAACAAGCTCATTCAATTATTCATTAGCTTTATTGCTGTGCATTAAATAGGCAATTCTGAGCATTGTTTCAAAGCATCACTTTAGTGACCTCAGCTGTTAACTGAATAACCATGTGTGAACCCTAACACACACAAATATATCAATTAGTCAGAATGCACACTCTATCCTCATTCCTCACTCTAGATATTGCATTGTTTTTCCAAATCATAGACAAAAAAAGATATTGAACTGTGTTTTGTGTTCATGACGTTTGTTATGCCGGTTAGTAATTAGTTATGGCTGTAATTGTATTTACAGTACCATTTGTGTTTTTACTGGCATGGATGTAGTTTGAACTCATCTACATGTTTCTGTGTGACAATGCGCTGGCTTCATACACCCTAGTCAGGCCGGTTTTCAACTCATTTTAGGCTTGTTCTATAGGTAGTCGTTAAGTAGATATTGTTTCACTGTTTTGTTTTTTGTTTAGGCTATAGATGAATAACTGACATTGGTCTGAATGTTACTTTTAATTAAGGTTATCTAACACATTCTTTACTATCAAGTAAGCCTTTTATCAATTACCGCTGAAAGCCAAATGTAAACGTATAGCATTTAAATTGTATTCTGATTTGGCACATTTCTCGTGTTTGTTATCAATCCGACCTTTCTAATGAAATGCATACTTGGTGCTGAAGAAACATGGGGCTTACTCCTCCCCCTATCAAGGATTATTGTTTTCCTCCACTCACCATAGACAAAGTGCTTCGTGGAGTCCTATTCATTTTACTGGATGTGCTCCAACCTGTAAAAGGAATAAAACTCCTTGAGGAGGTGGAGAGAGATGATACGGTGGTTCCAAATAAGGGCATTAAGAATGCCACCCCTGCCAGACTGCCTCTGAAGGAGGGAGCAGTTCACTGCACCTCCTTCAAACGATTGCCACGTAAAGTAGCGTTCACTCTCAGCCAAATGGTCTATTCAACATTTCCTCAGCAGTGGAAATGATGCTGGCTAAATAATGCTGTGTATCCAAGTAGGTATTTGACGAGTCAACACTCAAGGAATGCGGATGGCCTCATCTCTTTGAAGTAAAAAAAGCAGTTGAGAAGCTGCCCTATGCCAAATAAAGAGGGTTTGACTGGGCTGACTCAATTCAGACCAAATATATTGTGAAATAGTCAAACAAGATACCCTGCATGCCTGCTTCTCTCTGGCTATAGGTTACTGTGGAGGCAGAAAGCTGTAGCCTGCTTCTCTCTGGCTATAGGTTACTGTGGAGGCAGAAAGCTTTAGCCTGCTTCTCTCTGACTATAGGGTACTGTGGAGGCAGAAAGCTGTAGCCTGCTTCTCTCTGGCTATAGGTTACTGTGGAGGCAGAAAGCTTTAGCCTGCT
>JAODUE010072041.1:0-11889 GCA_027564755.1 Amblyopsis hoosieri | reverse complement strand
TCTCTCTGGCTATAGGTTACTGTGGAGGTAGAAAGCTTTAGCCTGCTTCTCTCTGGCTATAGGTTACTGTGGAGGCAGAAAGCTGTAGCCTGTTTGCATCTGTGCTAAAACAGGCTATTAGCAGCGCACTAGAGCCTGTGTGGAT
The DNA here is from genome assembly GCA_027564755.1 of Amblyopsis hoosieri. Lineage (NCBI taxonomy): Eukaryota > Metazoa > Chordata > Actinopteri > Percopsiformes > Amblyopsidae > Amblyopsis > Amblyopsis hoosieri. The sequence goes on along the minus strand of JAODUE010072041.1, from coordinate 11,744 downwards.
GTAAATGAAAATGGAGGAAATGAAATTGAAGGGTTCACAGCAGAGGATTATTTAAGCATGCACAATGCTTGAAAGAGAAGGGTGCTGTGTTTCTGTTTAATTTAAGTTTGCCTTTAGTTTGTAACTGGAGCTGCCAATAATGGTTTTGATATTTTATTTTCAAACAAAGCCCTTCTGCCATCTCAATTTACACAGACTGTATAATGGACAAACCCTCCATGACGTCACACATAGGCCTTCTCAAGAAAGGGTTTGAAGCTTGAGCTGAGCTGAGCTGGCTTGAGCTGGCTTTGGCCGTAGCCATCTTTGCAGTACTCTACTCCGCCTGTAACTCCCCCCTGCATCATAATAGGTGAAATACAGTATATGGTTTAATATATTAACTGATGAGTTAATCTTATTGGTGTAGTGTTCAAACACATCACTTTCAGGGAGCCCACTTTGTATTCCGCACTCATTTCGGAGGTTTATTGGTTTTATATGAACTATTGTAGTTTCATATTAACTGGTGTGTTTTACAAAGAGACGCTGTCGTCCCGCTCCCACCGCATTCTGTGGGAAAATGTCACAAACTGTAACTAACTATTCCTTGTCTCACTTCTCTTCTTGTGCATGTATAGTATTTGTGTGTGTGTGTCACATGACGACAATCTTAAGTGTTGTCACAGTTTCACTTACCTCATGTGCCAAGGTGAAGAGGGAAGCTTACTGAAGCCTATTTAGCCTACTTTCACTTGTCTCTATGGAATGTTGTACTTTCAAAATATACTCTCCTTATCCAATTACTGTACAGTGTCACAAAGCCTTGCTAACCTTAAAACGACAAATGAAAGTCTGCTGATCTTTTTGGGAAAGCCTTGCTTTTCTCACAAATTTCCTAAACAAATACCTATAACATCAATCAAGGGAGATCAGATTACTTCATTGGTTTCATGTTCATGGAAAGCAGGGGTTGATCTAAAAGGTAGTAGTTTATTGCTTGTGTGACTTCTGTTTGAACAAAACAAACCTACAATTTGAGAACCTGGTGTAAAGAATAATGCCTTGCTTCATGCTCTTTGTTTTCTAAAATTAGAGCTTTCCTTGTTTGAAAGTAAACAAAGGCTACAACTTTATTATAGCTTTTAATAACTTCTAAAATGGATAATTTTTACTATGGATTGGATACTTATTCTGACTTCTCAGCATTTTGTAAATGTGTTTTCTATTTTTACCATTCTTTTTACACTTGAGAGTACAAGTGCTGACCACACACGGAGACGCACGCCAACTATGAGATCATTTTCCCCTCGTCTGGTGTTAGTGTGACATTAGCTGTGGGCAATGAGTCATTTTATGTGTATTCATTTGTTAGTAAGTGTGAGGCCACCTGAGCCAAACTAAGACCTTTGTTCTGTCTGTTTTATCAGACCCTTTTAACTGTGAATCATTTCTAGCTCGGCCCATTATCTTTGATGTCAATTTAGAATAAATAAGATTTAAAATAGTTGTAGTCTTCCCATAATCCCAAATGTCCTCCCCGTTTCCAAATTGATGTATAAAACAATTCTGTTTATAGTGTAGTCTCTGAGATCCAGCTGCTGGCGTTATGTCTGAGGCTTTGGCTAACTTTATCAAGACCAGCCTACTTGACAGGGGAGGTATTTTGATTGAAGATCAACTAGATTACTCATTTACCAAAGTAGACTACACACTAATGCTGGAGGAATTCGTCAACAACAACCCAAGTCTATTTGCATGTCTAAATAGGTATGGTTATTGCAAAAAGACTTGAAGGTGTCGGTGAATGTAAGCTAATACACATTTGCCTGTCTGTTATGTGTGTTCCAATAGAGCGTAACGGTGACCGCCCACTTTTTGGGGGGCTCTGGTGCCGGAATAATAATTCCAATTCATTATCTCTATTGACTTTTTTGTAAAATCCTTATTTAAAGAGTTTTAAGCCTGGATCCAAGCCATCCAGCTACGAAAGTGATCATGACTATAAACAATTTGATTTGGAGAAAAAAACATTTAATAAAAACGTAAAAAAGGCAAAGGTACAAGACTGTGAGTTACGGTATGGGGCCGTGGGGGTCTCACTGATCTATTGCATGAGGGACATGCACTTTATTCGCACACCAAAATGACAATTTCGTAACACTAGTTTTAACTAAGATTGTATTTCCACACACAAATCAAGCCGTGTCTCTTTAAGAGCAACACAGGATACATGGGCAATACTTTGTTGTCCTGTGCGAACCATAGGAATGTCTTGTGTCCTGTCTAAATGTTGGCAGTAAAGACTTCCTTCTGAAGGATAAAACAAATGGCCCCAGCATTATTTATAAAAATTATAGTTGGCTGGTCGTTGGACCTGAAAATACTTCTATTTGTGCTAAGCACTCCTTGGACAGTAAGACGAATGACTGGTTTAAGAGGGACATCAATGTCTGCATAGTCCTGCCCTAGTCATACCATTCCATTTCTGTTTTTTTCTCAATTGAAGATGTATTCAGGGGTGAATGATGTTATGTAAGTCTAAGGGTACCATTGTATTCAATATTACCCTGGTAAACTCCTGGAAAAGTTCAACCTCTACTCATCGTCTAAAGAGGTACATGATGTCTGCACAGATAGCTGCGTATATATGAATATAGCCTTGTTTACTAGCCCAGGTCCACGTGTATCATCCAGTATGTGGTACTACTGTGCTAGACGCTGGTGTTTGTCCCACCATTATAAAAATGCAAATAGACCCATTCTAATCCAGACGCCTCTGATGAAGGTGGGTCAGATACACAGAAGAGGAGAGTGTGAGGCAAAGACAGAGCCACCGGGCCTGACTGAACTTGTCTGTGTGTTGGGGAAAGCTCTGAGAACATAGCCATATACAGACATTTCCAAGAGAGCTTGTTCCCGAGCCGTGACTGCAGTTTCCTGTTAACCCCTCAGTGACTGAGAAACACGGTAGCCTTAGGAAGCATGTTCTCTATGCACCTATAAGCAAAGACACTTTTTTTCTTTTGGATAATGCTTGAATTATCAACAGGGGTCTCTTATGTCATTCTGTTAGCCTTCCTTTTGCATACAGTATTTTAAATTACTGTAGTATAAAGAACAGGGACATATCATTTTTCAGTTAAAAATTTTATGTTATGTGTGACTAACACAAATTCTTAAGTGAACCATTCAATTAGTTGGTTTAGGAGTAACCATTTCACTAGACAAGAGTGGTCTGTGGTCTTGGAAGGAACCGGAATAGAATGTTTATAGCTGTGCCTGCCTTGTCATGGTTCATTCCGATGTTACCATTATGTCAAGCCCGTGCAGCAGTAGCATGCCCCACCCGACCCAACACATGTGTTGGCATGTGGCATGTTGACAGGTGTGTGCGTCAACACGCACGTGCCACACTTGTGTTTAGGGTCTCGGTGTCCCTTTGTTCTATAAATTATTCAGCTCCTCACTCTCGGACTCGCTCCCGAGCCGTTGCTTTCTCTTCCATTAAAAATGCATATACAGCCCTCCTTGGCCTGTCCTGCCTCTCAGCTCACTGCTGCCCCATGCAGAGATACAATGCTGAATGGCCAGACATGCTGTAAAACACTGGAATGGTTGAGCTTTTTGGAGCCAGATTATGGCTCTCAATGGTTTTCTGTTCATTTAAAGTAAAACTACATGGGTAATGTTCATTAGGTTACACATATTTCTTGGTTAATATCACGCTTCCCAAACACTTATTACTAGACAAACATTTCCAATTCATGTTTTGTAAAGTCATAGCAAACGTGGACTTGTTGGGACAATGATGTAATTAAATAAACAAAGATACCGTGTATATATAAATATATTAATTAATTAATTCCTTGACATGTGATTTTGTCCCTGTGCCTCCCTTTTAAAAAGAATAATATTCCAGCATCATACTTTAGGAACGTGTTTAATTCCCTTTTCTGCTATGACTACAGTATATTGCAAAACAAGGATTGTGCCTTCTCTTCTCCTATTTGGCACTCTTAGAAAGATAAAGCCAAAGGTGTTGCAATGAACAAGGCTCAGGGGAGCCATGTCTTCTTCACTTAACATGATTTATTCTGTGATTGCTGAAGATGTTTTTGTAACAGTAAACATGGTTTAACCATGTGTTCTAATATGCTTGTGTGTGCAAGCTCTGTGTTAATGGTGTCCAACCATTGATTGTTCAGGATTAGGCAGCCCTTATTAGGCAGCGCTGGGAGCAGGAAGTGGGTTGTGGCTTTGGTGCTATGTCACAGGAAGTAGCAGATTGTATCACAGGCGGGGCAGATGGAGGGAGAGGGATGGGTGGGAGAGAACATGGATTAGGGACTAAAGGGAACTGACTAGTGAATAAAAGGAGGAATGGTGAAAAATGTATTGGGCAGTTGTAACCAACTCTTATAACTATAACCAATGCCTTTTAAATAACTATAACTAATGCCTTTTGAATGCCAGGATAACCCACAGATTCTATCTGCCACCCAGCCCATATTAGTAATTTATTACTACTGTAAACTAGGGATAGCACCGATACGATACTGAGATCAGAAATCGGTCCGATACTGACTTAAATAGCTGGATCGGTATCGGTGACAATTGGACAGTTGTAACCGATCCATGGGGATGATCCAATTAAATTAATTTACACACGTAGGTCAGCTGTCAAGCATCAGCAGCAGGTTTCTAAAATGCATCTAAATCCTTAAATAGAGATTGGCTATCATTTACTTTGCAATTTAACTTAAAACTAATTTAACACTGGAATCGGATCGGTTCTCGGTATCGGCCGATACCCAAAGTGCCCCTACTGTAGTCCTGTATAGTCACTGCATGGTAGTTATTATGGGATGATAAGTGCATGCATGTTGACATGATTAATAATAATATTGTAGTGGTCTATATTAGCCCTAGTTTCCCTCTACTTTGTTAGTTGTGCATGTTTGTGCATGCACTTTTGTTTTAAACATTTGAATTGTCTTATTTCCGAGCACACATTATCTTCACTCATATTGTGGAGGCAAAGCTGTAGATTGTGAGCAGGTGTAAGATTCCAGAAGTCCACTCATCTTCCTGTTTTTGTCAGTCTCCATTGTTGTCTCAGGCTCCAGGCGGCCCTCTTTTTGCAGTGGAGGCATCTAAAACCAATCTCTCTCAATTCCTTATAAAATCAACTGTATACAAAAGGCTCTTGGTTTATTCTCCAGTCTTCTAAAATACTTACATCTGTTGAAAGCATCAGTGCATATCTGTTTTCATGCTGGGGGAAGACCTTATTTTAGATGTTACAATTCAGGAGTGTTTATTAGCTTGAACATTCACCCTGGGTTTGGCAGATATGACACACAGAATGTGTGTTCAGTGGATTGTTTCTTTGGATTGTTCTTGAGGGGCCCCATGAGGTGGCACATAGTATTACATTCACTGGTTTTGTGAAGAACATTTCTGATTTGATAAAAACATTCACTGTAACTCATTTGAAAATAAAGCAATGGTGACTTGACTTTTTCTGTATTTATATGAAAAACAATCCCATAATTATGATAAAGCCTGTGTGGCACACAATTCCATTGGCCAGCGACGTGCATAAATGACCGGACGGTTATATAGTTCATGCGTTGATGCATATATACAGCATTGCATTGCTGTAAGTAATTATGCTTGACAAATAAGCAGAAGAAAAATAATGCATTTTTATAACAGGCCAAACCTGTACAATCTCTCTACAGCAAACAGAACACCTCCCCTGCCATCTCTCTATATTAAGACGGGCCCTTTTTATTTTATAGCAGCATTGCTGCAAATGAATATGATTGATGCTGACCATGCTAGGTCTGGTGCACTCGAGTGTATACTACTCACCCCTATAGACCCATTTACTGTTTACAAACAGTGATGACGTACATACGCTAAGCATGCGCACACAGTTTTGCAACAGAAGTACGATTGAATCCAATAACTTGTAAAGCTATGCTACAGCATTAACCACCAAAGACCACATTTAGTTGCTTGCAGCCTCATCGGCAATATGCCTAAAAGACGTTGGTTGACAGCGTGCTAAAATAATTATCTGACATGGTGAAATATCGATTGTTTTTAGCGAAGTAATGTAATTTAGCATATTATTCACTGCAATTTTGTTTCACTCGAGTGGGCCTAGTTTCATGCTGTCTCTGCCTGTATTTCCGATGACTTTTGTCTACATATTTCACTTAAACAGTTATACAAAGTTAGTTCTGGGTTTCCTACCTTGTTATTAGTGTACCCTGTCACACAGAAACTTCTAAGCATGCTTCGGCTTTTGTGTTAGCAGACAAAAGTACATGAAGGTGTCATGCCAGAATGTGTACGTCTGCCGAAAACGGATAAAAACTGAAAAAGTACATTTTATTTTTATTTTACGTTTTTTTTTTCTTTTCTAAAAACCTATCAATTTTAGCTAATGCTACCTGTGTGTGCGCCAAATATTTTTGAGCGGAACGCTCCAGAATCTATGGTGTGCATGCAGCTAAATGGGATTGAATCCAATCAGAAACAAGTAGCCTATTTTGCCACAACCTTACTCACGACCAATGAGGAAGACTTTCATTATTTTTCTTAATTTATTAAATGGCCGCTTGCTATTTTCGCAACCCACTCACTCCCACTCAGTGACCCACCTGTGGGTCCCGACTCCTGACCCACAATTTGAAAACCGCTGATCTAGGACACGTGGCGGGTACAATAATGTCATAAGGATGATTGCAAAATAGATAATTTATTTATTTTATACATGGGGCTTAATGGGACATCTGGTTCTGAGTTGCGTGCGCATATGTTGGTGAAGTCGGCAGTAAATGGGTCTATACAGTTAGTCCTAGTACAGTATAGTACTGCTATGGCAGATAAGAGCACGAGCCACAGGCACACCAACTGTGCCTTTGCTATTGATGGAGGGGGAGCGGGAATACCATGCATACATGCATACATAGAGTATCACGATACTGTATCGATTCTCTAAATCACGGTATCGATTAAATTATTTTTTTTAAACCAATTCAATTTATTTGTAAAAGAGACCATGTACAAAATACATTAACCTCAAAAGAGAGGAATGCTTGTTGCCAGCTTTAGCATAAAGCTAAAGGCCCATTTATGCTTCTGCGTCGCACCTCCGTGGACCCTATGCCATAGTCACCCACCCTACGGCGTGCCTTTATGGAGTAGGGTGACGCTCACCAAAACATTTAATTACACGTCCGTCCGTCTGCCCGTCCGTCGATTCGACGCAGACTACAACGGGGATTTCCCTATATTATTTTATTGATGTCGGGCAGTGAAAAGCAGTCTTTTTTTAAATACGATTTTGTGTCTGCAGATTGTTTCCTATGATAAATGTTGATGTAACTAAGAGATTCCCTGGAAAAGAATATTGGTATATGCTCGTTTCAAAATGTTTTAGTAGCCAAGACAGGGTTCTCTATGGGATTTCCTTTTACTGTAAAATATTATGTGTCAGCACAGATTGTTTTCAATTATATATGTTGATTAAATTGATATAACTAAAAGATTCGCTGGAATATTTATTTATTTTATGTATTATTTTTTATTTTGCTGGAGAGAAATTGTTATGCTTATTTCAAAACGTAAATGTTGGTGTAACTAAGAGATTCGCTGGAAAAAAATATTTATATATGTTTATTTCAAAACGTTAACACTCAATTTGTGTTCTAATTCTGGGGCATAACAAGACATGGCACTTATGACAGTTTTCTACAAATTAGAAATCGCAATATATTGCCTTGCTTACGGTATCGCAATATATAGCAATGTATCGAATTGTGATATCGTGATGCGTATCGTATCGCCAGATCCTTGCCAATACACAGCCCTTATATTGGTGCATACTATGGTTGGCTGTTAATGGTGATGAGTAAACATTGCTCTGTTAACACCTCTCCTTTCCTCCAGTGAGTCGAGTATCTGCCAGGCTCGGGCCACTGTGATGATATATGACGATGGCAATAAGAAGTGGCTACCGGCAGGAGCAGGGCCCCAGACGTTCAGCAGGGTCCAGATCTATCACAACCCCACCAACAATGCCTTTAGAGTAGTGGGCCGCAAGATCCAGACAGACCAGCAGGTGGGTACACAGCTCTGGATCTTTGTCAAGTGACATGGTAGAACAACGATGTGTGTGTACCTTTCTATAGCAGCAGTGGCACACCCACATTAAAAAGTTTGTCGACTGTCTACTCTTTCAGTTTTGTATGATTTTGCATATTTCTGTGAATTTCATGAATACTGATTCTATTTAAATAGTGTCATATTTAATCCAGAACAACCTTTTGGTCTTTGCACTATATACCCAAGAGGGAAGGTTTGCTATGAATACTGCCTTTTGTAGCACTTTGCTGCCTCTTGTTCAGCTTTCACACCTTTGCCCTGTACTGTCACAGCCTTTTTCATAGAGTACACTTACAATGAATTAGGTCTGCCTCTAGTGTCAATAAGCCTGCTTGCTGCCTGCCTACCTGCCTATATTGCTCTTGATAAACCAAGTTATCTTGCAATTCCACTAATCCACTGTTAGGACACAGGTTTGAATCAGTTTGGCTTTGTTGAGTCGAGAGTATGCATGTGATGGAGACATTACACCTAGTTTGGTCTTCCTTGTCTCTGCGGGTATTTCTGTTCAGAAGTAAACTGCCTGGGTAGAGTATTCTATATGGAATAAAGTTTAACACATGAACACGCTTGATGGCATGTTCTACAGTAAACACCTTGTTGTCATTTTGAGGATACAGTGGTTACAAAGGTGGGTTAGTGCAGATTGTTTTTAGATTTCACCGTATCCCTGGTATCTCGGTGTCTCGCTGTTCTTCTTTAAACATCCAGTTTCCTGAGAGAGAGAATAGAAGAACCCCGGCCACCCTATCCCTTCATATGTATTACACACGCAACACCTAATGAGTGTAAGGGAATAAATCACCCCATCCCCTTCATGTTCTATGCTGAAGAAAGTGGGTGCTAAAAGAAAACAATGAGCACACATAGTTGTAAGTAACCTTGTTTTTCTCACCTCAACTTCCTGTTGGTCTGTCCTCCGTCCATCAGACAGTCTCTGCATTGATCTCCTCTTTTGGCTTTTGAACATGTAGGCCTTGTCCATACTTCCATAATTAGAGGAGAACCTAACCTGCCTTGCTACTTAGATTAAAACCGAAAAGGTTGGGTGTACTTATCTTTTGCGGTTGTTAAACTTGCTACCTTCTCTGCGGCGCATGGAGTTTGTTTGGGCATATTTGCTCTGACAGACTCGACTCTCCTCTGCTCTGTGGAATTCAGAGACTGTAAAACAAACAGAGACATGGCATGTCAGCACATTCAGGCCAGGCTCAAACTCAGGGCTCCTTTTTTTTCTCTTGCTGCTTCACATGGCTCATGCCATCTGCTGGAGGGATTAACCTACTGCAACATAGAATATTCCCCTTTTTAACTTTTCTTTTTCTGTTTTTAGCCTTTTTTTATTATTATTATTATGATAACGGACCTCTGTATACCTTTTTTAGTATGTGTTTTAGTTTTATTTCCTGTTTTCTGATGGTGATGACATCACTGATTAATCAAGTTAACTGTAGCTGTGCGTCTGGTGGCTCTCCATCTGTGCTCTTTCAAAAGAATTTCCAAGCTAATAATTGAATGGCAACAAAACACATTTCCTCTAGTTGGCATCGACGGACAATTGGAGCACAAACCCAACCACGTGCTAGTTGCTCCAGGCACTGATAATTCTTCCACAGTTTAATCTCTTTCTGGACAGTCAAATCTTTTGATGTTCATCTCCTCCTGCTTTATTTGCAGAATCGCTTCATCTGTGTAATCCAGGTGTTTCAAATAATCTCAAACAGATTATTTGGACAGAATAAAATACAATTTATAATATTCAGTGTTTTCTATGTTATTAGTTATGAGGGTTATGTCATGACATCCTTTACACAGTGTGGATTATGTGGGATGCATTTGATATATTATTTCAGCAAGTGACAAGCCTATAGGCCATATCACTATTCATTGACCATTACTAGATAGACATGGCTGACAACACAACTTGATAACTCTCTCTCTCTCTCTCTCTCTCTCTCAGGTGGTGATAAACTGTCCAATTGTGAGGGGCCTGAAATACAACCAAGCCACCCCCAATTTCCACCAGTGGAGAGATGCGCGGCAGGTTTGGGGGCTCAATTTCGGCAGCAAGGAGGATGCTACTCTTTTTGCCAATGGCATGATGCACGCCCTGGAGGTCCTCAACTCTATGGATGCAGGTAATGCAGGTATACGCTTACTCATCATCACAACAATGTGTCTGCTTCTTAAGGCCTGCCTTTGTGCAATGTGGCTTTTGCTATTAAACCAATGATTTGTGCCCATTGTTCATTCAATCATTTTAGCAGGGCCAACCTGTATTATTTGGGCTGTAGTTTTCATTTAATGTGTTTTCTGTACTTTTGTTGTATTCTGTATTTTTGATGTGCGTCTTCAATTTTGTTAGTGTCAAATTTGCATTTTGCAAAGTACTGGGAACATTCCGTTTGAATGATTTACTGCTGTACAACAAACTCCATTTCAACAGGAGCGCAACACACAAATCACTTTTCAAGAAACATCCTGTGTTCTGTATCTTTTTTTCAATGGCAGCAATAACTCAAGTATTTTATTTTGTCCTCTCCCTCAGTGACAATGACTGTTTCTGCAGGTTATGCCACCCTGCCCCGCCCAGTGTCAAATGGACCTTCCCCAGAGGAACTGGAACAACAGCGGAGGTACCAATGCAGCAATACTGAGGGGTGTGGTGTCTGTTGGAGCATGCATGTGTTTGCCTGCTGTGTTGCTGTAATATATGTAGGCGCTATTACCGTAACAATGCTTTAATCTTTGTGGGGATTAAAGCATCGATATTGGAACCAAAGTCACTTCTACCTCACTGGACCTGAACACTCACAATACAATTGTGTGTACAGTATGCAGTTGTATGCACCAGAGCCCTTTTTTTTTTAAACAAGAACGTTGCAGCTATACATTTCTAATGTTCACCTAAGACATCCCTCACACTCAGTACATATTTTATGTAGCATCGCACATTTGCACACATCTGTTGCTACCCGATAGAGCAACTGCATGTTGTAATGAAAAGTTATTTGACATAGCATGTTAAAGGTAAGGTCATGGAGGAATATGTTTTTTTATTTAATTTCATAATAAACAGTCACACATGCGGACTTGGCATTATGGATGTACTAACACTGTTTAGTTGAAGCAGACATACACCGACAACAATAATTGTATTATTATTATTAATAATATAATAATACTACTACTACTACAGTGTATTTGTAATGCACTTTATTAGTCCCCCATGATCAGCATTTCAAGTTAAAGGATATGATGGCACCAACAGGCCAAGACTTTCTATCAAAATCTTTTATATTCTCCAGTCCAATCCTAAACCCTCAGTCTTCTCTCCAGCTATAGCTCTCCTCATTGCCACACCAGCTATGGTGGCCACATGTTATTATATAGTTCTATGCATGTGACGCAGCCACAGAAGCTTTGATGAGGCTTGAGGAGAATAAAATACCAATTAACAATAAGGAAAACAAAAAAAACATCTGTGTGAGCAACATTTTTTTTTATATATATATATATATATATATATATATATATATATATACATACACACACACACACACACACACACACACACACAC
>JAODUE010072030.1:0-15544 GCA_027564755.1 Amblyopsis hoosieri | reverse complement strand
TGTTAGAAGCCTGATAACGACCCATTCATTAGAATCAGATGTGTTGGAGCAGGGAGACATCTAAAACATGCAGGGCTGCGGCTCTCCAGGACCAGGGTTCCCTACCCCTGACCTAGGCTATAGCTTCTAAGGTTATTCCTTCATTTGGTGTGGAAAACAAAATAGCTCATTCAAATATTAAAAGTTCAGTTGTGAATTGACCCGCCATCAACCACTTAAACAAGATGAGAAAATGTGTACAGGTACTGATTAAATAATTATATAATGGCCGTCGCTGCCACTATGTGTTGTTTGCTATAATGGTTTATTTGGGAAAACGCATTGTGATGATTAGTCTACCAATCAATCTGTAGGCTAAATTGACTAACTCTGCGGTCATGATGCTTGAACATTAACCGTGCATAATGATGTTGTATGTAACTAACCTATAGGCCAGATAAGATCATCACGTTTTTAATAATTGTATGCTTTTTTTTCTCAGAGGGAAAGGGGGGGAGTCACAGGGCCAAGATTGAATAGTCACGGTTTGCTACTATATTATAGTGTTATTACAGTGTCCTGACAAAGTCACACAATATTATATGGTATATCATTCTTCCATTTCTTTAATAGGTTTTGTGCAAATCCCATAAACAAAATATACTAAAATTTGAATCCAACAATGGTGGTGTGATGAAGAAACATCTTGGGCATGTGTGGTTAGATCAGCTAGAAGACAACACTGTGAATAGGGTTTGTGTGACACAGTAGTCAAGAATAGCAGGTGTTTATTTCTGTCTTGACACATGATGACAGCTCAATGTTTGGGGAAAACCCATAAGGAATGTAGGATGTAGAGTACACTCTATCGACTCTATGGACGGTACCCCACTTGCTAGCCTAATCAAACGGTTGTGAAGATTCCTGACTCGATGGTAAAACATATATAAACCCACTATAAAAACAGCACCATGCTACTATTAAATATATATATATTTATTTGTGGGAATGAAGTGTAGAAAGAAATTGTGGCATTTAAAGATACTTACAACATTAAGCAGCTTCAGGACATCAACAAACCTATCAATAAAGCAAGAAATGTGGAGAAACGTCAGGGAAGCTGAGGTGAATCAGTGAGGCAAGATATTATCAAGAAAAACAATTGACTTACACGCTCTCAGAACTCATTATCTCTGTGGCAATGTGGTGGATCTTGCTTTTCTTTGGTCTGCTCTCAGCCTAGCCAGAAACAATGTCAAGATTGTCAGACTGCATTCAGTTCCTCAAGAAGAATCAAAACCCATGTCTTTTCAGTTTATTACTGTACTACAATACAGTGGCATTTGAAAAAGGTACACTCCTTACTTTGTCTTGAATTGCCCTACGTTCTTTAGGTTTGAAACTCAAACAGCAATATGGCTCTCCCACACCAAAATACAGTGGCTCTCACTCTACTCCTCAATCCCTACACCACGCATAGACTCACGTGTTCTCTACCCACATCCTACAACTACTGTAAGTGGGTTTGGGAAGGAATTTGTGGTTTTGGGGGAACTATAACGCAATCAAGGAGTGTATCTTTATTATGAAAATAAAATTAACAGGAGTCCAAAAGTGTATTAGTCATATTCATGATTAGACCAAAATACATTTAGCAAAATGGACTGAATTAGTGTGACCAAAAAACACAGAAGGTAACGGTGGTGACCAATCTAAGGAGCGCTACCTGTCCTGCCTCCTGGTCCTCTCCCAGCTCAGGGTCTCCTTTGCTGGAGGCCGAGCTTCTGTTGTCATCCTCATCCGAACTCGTGAAGGTGTCATCGTGACGAACCACTTCCTCAGCAGAAGCTCTATCGGGTTCAGTTAGACAGGAGAATGAGGTCACAGAGAGAACAGTTGACCAAGCACATCCTGCATATGCTTAATGCTGAACAAGGAAGCGGCCACACAGAGGTTAAAACCCCTGTTTGCTTGACATTTGACTACACTTGTGAAGGCAACAAGTATAACTGATCATTTGTGGAAAAATGGCAAAAGTACTGATTGGTGAATGCTTTTGGGGCTTTTTGGGGGTTTGGGGAGGTCAATAGAATACATTTTCAGAAGAATAGAAACAGTCTGCTCAGATACAGTGAAAAATAACAAAATACAAAATAGTGCTTGATAGAGTAAGAAAACCTATTCTAATTTTAATTTAGAATAGGTTTAGAATTTATATTTATATTAATATAATTTATGATGATCCCCACTATTACACAAACCCTAGTCCAAATGCTGGCTTTGGCAGTAAACCTCCACCCAAATAGATCATCATCAGAAATATCTTAATTTATCCCTGCAGCTCTGAACTGATAGTGGGAAAACTCAGACTATAAAAACAGGGAGGCCACATCTCCGACAGATTTCCCAGGAGAGGATACACATTCATTCAATTACATTACCTTCATAAAACAGACTGCAAAATTATTTTAAGAACTAGCAAATGCCAATAAGCCACTAGTCTCCACAGGACTTACACTAATGCCATTGCCTGTGTACAAAAGCTAGTATGGTTAACTATGCTCGTTGTGTTGGTGAGCAGCTCAGCGCATGTTAAATTTGTGATTGTTGCACAGTTTGAAGCACAGAGCGCTGACGAATTAAGCTGTCCCAGGCACAGAACTGTTTCACCAGCTGTAAGCCTCAGATCAGCATTTTTTCCCACTGACGTCTGGACTGGTCATTCGAAAATAACAAAAATGCTGATACCTTGCATAATAGGATCACGTCTAACAGTAATGCAAGGAGTGATTGCTGATATTTCATAAGTTATTTAAGCGCAAACTGCTGAACATAGAGCAAGTTAACTCTTTTTAACCTAAACCATATCTTCTCCAAGCTTCTCCAAAATGTTTTATTGGGTCAGCCAAATGCTGCAAAACCTGGTAGAAATAAGCGCATGCCTAAGATCATTTGAATTTTACTACCATGTGTTCATGCATGTCTACAACTGCAAGCTTTTCAATAGATACTGCACACCTTAAAATATTGCAATATACACACATGCTATTGTGTGGAGTGGAGGCATTACATACACATCACAGCACACACTTCACTTCACACTTCAAGCTGCATTCCTGACTATTAGGTACCTGCCACAATACCGGTCTTACACACCCACCTCACATTTTAAATTCATTCCCTTGGTGGCAGGTATAACAGTTTTAGGATTATTTGTGTGTATTATATGTTTTGTCCTACTGCCTTTAATGATAATAAACAAAGGGTTCAACCCTGTCATAGCTGAGGCAATAAAGGAACAATCGTAGTGTGGCTGCTATACTGTACCTCCCACTGACAGCGTGCCCCTGCTGGTGACTATCTGTCCCAGACGTTTGTTCCTGGGGCAGATATGGATCCTGCTCTTCATAAATGTTCTCCTTGTCATACAGTACTGCCAGTTGTTGATCTGCCTTCACCCCTACAGGTAGATTCTTGTAGTCTGTTATATCCTCATAGACAGCGATTTCCTCATAATCACTATCTGGACCTGGATTTTGATAGTGTTCATCTCCATCTACGCTTTGTTCCAACCCGATCTGTGAACAGGAGAGCTTCCTGACGCCAAGCTTGGCTTGCTCGTCCACGCACAGCTCCGTTTCACCGACAGTGCCGTTCGTTGTCTCTTCTTCCTTCACGGGACAACAGGGAAACATCTTCACAGACAGCGTTATGTTGAGGAGCTTCTGGAACGATTTATTCTGCCCTTCAGAGTGAGTGATGTCAGCCGCCGAGAAGGACTTGGCCTTCTGCTTACTCAAGCTAGAATGACCAGGCCTGGGGATGCCGGGGTACTCCAGGGTTGAGGCCAAACTCCTGGCGGCCATTGTGTCTGGGCTCAACGGCCGTTCGCTCATTGCCCTCTTCTTATCCTCCGCCAACCTCCTCCCTCCATCCACCTTTGAAGATGAGTCCTTCTTCAACGCCGTGGGGTAATGGCGTCTGTGGGGCTGGCTGAACTGGCCTGTGATTGGAGGGAAGCACTCGACGTCGTCGTAAACGTTCTGGGCGTCGCCTCCCGCCTCCTCCCCGTCCACAGAACACTCCGTCTCTCGGGCGCTGCCGTCGACCCACCCTAGGTCCTCTGTGTCCACATCATGCAGGGGCGAGCGTGGAGCGGAGGCAGGTGTTTTCTCAGGTGTGCCCAGGAAGGGCTTCTTCCTGGGCATGGGGGCCGGCGGAGGAAAGGCTGTCATGGCAGACAGCGGGGTCCCACTGACAGAGGTGTCCTGCAGAGGCCCATACCTGCTGACAGACAGAGGCAGGCTGCTCTCCCTCCCTGCTGCTGACAGATATATCTCTCTGGTGTTCTTCTCTTCCCTACCCGCCTTCTCCGCCCTGCAGTCTTCCTGGTGGGTCAGAGCAGCCTTCCTGGGTTTGGCTGCTGGGAGGGGTCCGGCATGTGTTTGTGGCCCCGGAGGCCTGTGGTTGGAGCCAACGGGACCTTTCTCTGGTCCCCGATCGACGGTACCCAAAGAGTTGCCGTTCACCTCGTCGCTCCATGTTCTGTGGGGCGCACAGGGTCTTCCAGCAGCCACTTGGTTGGAGAGGTCTTTGGTTGTGTTGACATTTCTGTCTACGGAGTCTGCTCTTTTAGCTTGGGAGTGTTTCTTGAGGAGATGGTTCTGTTTATGGAGGGGACTACAAGTAGATGCAGGCTGCAAAGAAACACTTTGTAGATTGTTGCTATTGTCGACTATTTGGCACATAGTGTTGTCCGTTTTCTCGTCTGTGGTATTTAATCTTTGAGACCTAGAGACAGGGATTGTGGTTTCCTCTATTTTGCCTTTATTGAATGTTTTCAAGCCTCTGTCTAGTTCTACAGCTTCGTTGACAGTGTTCCCAACGCATTTACAATTTTCCGAGCTACACGAGCAAAATGGAATAATGTAATCCCAGTCAGGTTGTTTGTTTTCATGCTGTATTCCATTCTTGGAGTTCAATAGACCTATAGTCTTTGGTACGTCAGCTTTAGAAGATGGGTTAGATACCACACCAGCAGTGACTTTCGAAAGGGTATGTTTGGGGGCAAGAGCCGGTTTAACCCTCATATATGGATGGACTAGCTTAGGTTTAGGGGCGAGTGGTGGTTTATGCATACCTTAAGGCAGAGGGAAGGAAGGAGACAAAGGAGAAGAAGTCATTTTTACCAATATAGTATGAGAAAACAAAACAAATATTAAAACTGTTGATAAATATATACATAGTATATGAAAAACATCAGTAGTAATTGACCTGAGAACGATTCTTTTTTTATTTTCTCAGAATCCCTTTCACTATTAAACTAGTGCTGATAAGACTAGAGAGTGCTTGTTTTTAAATATTGTATGATGTAAAATTATCAATTATTCTTTTGACAAAAAAGTAATTGTGTTTTATTTTTCCTGCTCAGGACTGACAAAACAGAACTTTTCTGCATGTTAAATGAAAAACTTTGACAGTAGGCTTTTCGACCGCAGGAACATAGTTCTGACAGAAATACAGTAGACTATGATACAAGATAAAGCGAAACAATAACGACACAATTAAATACAATGTGTAAATCCTATATTGTAGCCAATACGAAATATGAAAATTGACGTTTAGCCTACAACTGAATATGTCTAGTAGTAGCCTGACCAGATCTTATTCGCTTATGTTGAATAGAAATGTACCACTTACCTGAGTTGGAAGTCATTACTAACGTTCCACGCGTAAACTTTTAGTTAAATCTTTACCATACATAAGTTCGACAAAAATCGACTATTGTTTACTTCCCACCACATTGTGAATGTGAACGTGGCATGTCTCCGTACAGTAACTATCCATATGATGCTAATCCGCACTTTGTGGCATATTGCATGAATTAGCAACTACTCCACTAGGGGCATTTGGCACTAGAAACAAACGTCTTGCTTGTCAGACTACAAAACAAACAATTGTTTTTATTTATTTATTTTACCCTAGGCCTAGCCTACATGCAGGTAATAGGCTACTTGTAAAACTGACAACTGCTGACTACTTCCTATATTTGACCAAATTAATAATTGTATAGAAAATGAGGAATTAAGCCATTAAAGCACGTGCTTAACCAAAAATGCCATCAATAAAACACTGAATAAGTAGGCGGCAGGAAATGTGTGAGCTAAAACAAAAATACCAGCTCTTACACTTTCAATGAAGTAATCTTTGCATGTGACATGCTGTAAATTCAGTCATTGGGTTATGCGTCGTCAGTTACAGGATTTATTATCATCATAGATATAGGTCTAGCATAAAGGAACTTTGTATATTATTGTAGCCGACACACAAAAATTGAATACAATATTAATGATATTTTAAGTCATATAATGTATAAATTAATCATTCACAAATTTCACAAATATAGTGACAGTAATCAGTGACCATTTATTATATATGATGACAAACACTGATTAATTTTGCATCTCAATTCATTCATCATTGGTGCCAGTGCTGGCAAGTAACCAAATGAGGTGTTCTTAGGGTCTTAACATATTTACATGCTACTAAGGCACTACCTTTAAGGTTTGAACATAGTCTGCTGTACACTGCCTACTGTATGTGTGTGGCTATATCTTTAGCATACAGTATAGCATCTTTTCAACCTTCCGGAAAGCACTTCACAGTGATGCCCCAGGATCTTGGGTGGCCTTCCTGGTCAGTATAAAAGCACATCACACACATATTTCATCAGGTCAGACATTAGCAACACAGAAAAAAGTCAAAGGGAAGGGTTGATGAGAAAATATGATAACATTATAGTCAAGTTCACATTATTCTCCAAGTGCAAAACTAAACATTTACTATTATGTATTGTTGATGTAGTTTTCAGCTACCTCTCACCACATCTTCACTTTCACTTCTCTGGTGAAGAGGATTATTCTACTTGACCAGCGCTTGTTACTGGTTTCTGGGGGTGTGGGGGGTTCAGAGAAGCTCTAGGTGCAGGATTCTGCGTCTTAGCACTGCAAGTCACAGAAATAATTTCCATATGTCCAAATGTTTTCATTTTGTACTGTAGGTTATTTAACTCAATCCAAATCAGCATGGCCGTGAGGATGTGTGCTACCTGAATTTGTAGTCTGGTGGGAGGCTCAAGCCCTGCCTGTAGTCTGCTCTGGTTCTGGAGATTTGCTTGTGCAGATCCTTGACTGAGCAACTGTAGCCACTGCAGATATAGTCTGCGAACAACAACCTTCCTCTGATGTACATCTGAACAGTAAAAGGGAGAATATACACTGTGTATGCAAGTGTATTTCTTGCTAATAAGCATAGGATGACAACAATAATAAAGATCACCTAACAGTTATGTTAATCGATTGAAAGTATGTACTGTATGTATTTGTTGTTTTTTGGTTATGGAATTTAAATAGCCCCTTCAAGTATTCCATGAATAGTATCACGTTGAGCTTTTGTGGTGACACAGAATATTAGAATACCCTGGGTTGTAGCACTGATGACTCATATGGCTTCAGATTGGTCAAGACAGGAAACCTGCATCCTGTTCCTCATATGGGCTCCTGCAGGTTGCTTAGAAGACATACCCGTGAGCCTAACTATCCCTCATAAGACCTATTTATTGATTTGTTCCAGTTTCTTGGAAAAGGTTATGGCCTATAACATTACAGTAAGCACTGCAATGTTGGAGTAGCTGTCCTCAGTTTAGACAGGCTGCACTGCCACCCGGTGGCAAAACAGAGAAAGGCAAAAATACATACTGACCAGGGTCATTCCAAGAGTGGCGTTGTGTCTGTGCTTCAGCAGGGTGTTTTGACCTGAGCTGTCCTTCCCTGTGGGCATCTCGTACCTCACCAAACGGAAGGAGTCCATTTTACACTGCATGGGACGAGTCGAGCGTGAAAACTGGGCCATTACTGTTGTCTTCCTATTGTAATTTGTGCCGAGTATAGTTTTCACTGTGAGGGTGATTCCTTTATGCTCTGTTAACTACTGTGCAAATGAATGAGAAAGGCAGTACATACTGTAGACAGCACCTATACCTGGAAGCAGGGACTGGCTCTGTGTTTGTTCATGCTCTCATAAAGCTTCTCTAGGACGTCCTGGAGTATGTATGAGGAGGGCGTGTGGTGGCCCTGACTAGGGGTAGTCACGCACACCAGCAGGATCTGTTCGCTGTGCGGGGGCGGACGCATTACGAAGGCGTCGTACTCCAGGTCGGTCACCACCGGCATCCGCCTGGAGCTGCAGTGGCACACCCGCCGGCCCCGATCCCCCACCAGGGCAGCCCGGAGCACGGCGGGGCACGGGCTGGAGGGCTGCTCTGGACCGTCCAGGGCCGTGGGCGCAGGGCGCTCTGCACTCCTGATAGTCACTGAACTGTGTGTGTGTGTGTGGGGGACAAATGTGAGCGTGAAACAAATGCTTATTGCTGTTAGAGTACAACATGAGGAACAGTGTTTGGAATATGGGTGATGTCATGTAAACACAATGTGTACCTTTTGATCATTGCCAACAGCTAGTTATGTCATTTATCAGATGCTTTTATCCAAAGTGACATACAGTGAGTACAACTACAAGTGTAGGACATGTATGGGGCAACAATTAGGTTTCCTTGCTCAAGGATACGTACAAGGAAGCCAGCACTGTGGCTCAGACCCATGACCATGTGACTGGGAGTTTAACACCCATGCCACAATTCTATCCTGCCCTCCAGCCCTCCAACAGGACATATGCTTGATCTCCTATGCTGACATCTGCTCCTCTCACCACACATACAAATGCTGGAAGATAAAACTCGTGTGTCGAGTGTGCACCTGGGCAGCTTGAGAGCCGAGCACAGGGGGAGGTCTACCGGTGCACACGGGTGTGTGGGTGGCTTGCATACACTACCCCCACCCTCCCTCGGCTGGACATCCACCTGGCCGGGCGGGTTCATGGAGGGCAGGCCAGCTGACGGTGTCCCTGGCTTGAGGCTGGTTGTTGGTGTGCCATGGCTTCTATCTGTGACAGGACACTGGATACCTGAAGGAGAGGAAGAGGTCAGTGCCCTCACACCGGCCCTCACGAGTGACCGTGAACAAGATATCCCTCGTGGTGGAGCCATTCAATAGCAGTGCATTTGTGTTAGATGAGGTGATACTCTTTCGGACGTTTCCCGTGGCGATTCTGCCCAAGTACTGCAGACAACTGCGCTAACGCTGGCATGTGTGTACAAGTATTGACACACACACACACACACAAACAACTTCTTGTATACTGTGTATTACACACTCTGGTGCGTGTCTCAACTTGACCCAAACGCACAGAATTGCACAAACATTGACACAACACTAAGCTCTGTTCCCCCCATTGCACACATACCGGTGGCCATGCAGAGGTATCCCAGCCAGCCGTCCAGTGTGCTGTGTATCCTCTGCTGTATCCTGCTCAGCTCCTTGACAGCATGCCCACGTCCTCTCCTCAGCTCTGACGGCTCCGCGGGCACCCCCGCATCACTTGCCACCTGGAGACCCTTGTGGGGACAACACACGTGAGCCCTTTAACAGGTAGTCTCATCTGAAGTGACTGGCCGTCTGCATTGGGCAGTACTTTCAGGGGTGAGAACAGGAATGCAACAGCACAGCAAAGCGGTGACCTATGCATAACGTCCAGCAGACGCAGACAGATATGCATGGCGAAAACAACCCCAAACGCCCTCCCCTGCGTACACAAGTCCCCGCGTTTATTTGGCAAATACACAGTAGTAATGAAAGGCAATGAAATGACACAAGACAGTAAACACAAAATATACATGTTGGAGGAGCAGGTTAAAGGGGCGTCATTTGTTTCCATGTGAAATGTGCCCTGTACAGCCCTTTGAGACTGTAATGTGATTTAGGGCTATATAAATAAACTTGACTTGACATATTGCAGTAAAATAGTAGTAAAATATTCAAGTTGAATATATTATGTGCTTGTGTTTCCACAATAAGGGTGCTTATGGCATGTGCACTGCCAAAGTCACATACAGATTTGAGTGACAGTGTCCTCCTGCTTTCTACGCCCTATTTTATTTTTATTTTTTAAATAAATATGATTTAAGGAATGTTATTAAACCATTTATTTTTCAGGGTCACTGACCCATATACACTTGTATTACTTGTATTATCATGAAGTCCCACCATCTGCTTTTTCTCCTGTGGCTGGAGGTTGGTCAACGCAGAGAGAGGGAGACGGACACATTCACTGCAACTCTGAAAGATAAGCACCGCAGCGGTGCCACTGAGCAACCTCAGCCAGATCAGATCTGACACCTGCTGGAAACAAGAGGTTACTGCATACTCCTAGCACGGAACACATGAAGGTTATAAATAGCACATGCCTACTCATGAATGCTATTCAGGCAATAACTGTAATAAAACAAATGGTCCTAGACGATAATGAAGAAGGTGAAATACGATACTCTGTTCCCTTAGTGACCATACATTAGCAGGTCCTACGTACGTCACGCTCTGCCTCTCTGGTTTTATTTCCTCTCAGCACCGCTGCGCTCGCGTACTATCATATGACAGCCCTTCTCGGCGTTGAAGTGAATTGGTGCGAATGGGGAGCCAGAAGGACCCAGGGAAATTAACTTCTATGTTGACTAAACTGGGCTAATAACAGCAACTCACCTATTAACAGCAGCAGTTCATTTCACAGTGACCATATGAATACCACTGAGCATCACCTGTATAACTATGATATTCTCTTGCCGGGGGCTAAAAGGCCAGGACCAACGCTTAGATACAGTCCCATCTGGGTCGCATAAGACTCCACCAGCCTGGTCCCACCGTGCTGTGATGAAGCCACTAGAAGAACCAACATATAACACACCAGCTGACTTCAAACAGCATGAGGTATACATTATTAACCATCAATCTCATTAGATTTGGACAATCCGTTTCATCCGTTCAGTGACTACACACATTATGCAAGTCAGTGAGCAGTCAGTCCACCCAGCATAAAGGACTAATGTAGATGTTACGTAGCTACATACTACTGTGGTCAGCGTTAACGTTAGAATGCACCTACCTAAGAGGGTGTGTCACCGTCCCATGTCCAAACGCTGTGATGCTAGCAAGGATAATGGGGCTCTTCTTGTCACTGAACACATTGGTACAGAACCCCCTCTGGGCCAGACCGGAGTGGCTTTGGCACACTGCCACGTGGCCAGAAGGGTAACTGTGCGGTCAGGGTCAAGGTTCACCGGGCCACCAAATAATCTCATATGTATCACTGTCCTTGTATGACTCTACACAACACATGGATATCCACTCTAACGCGTGTTACGGGATGGATACTAAACGATAGAAGAGCCGTCGTTGACACTGTAGTGTAGTTTATAGCGCGCCAGGCCTTTCTTTTTCACCTCTGGTATCCGAGGCATTCCGTTAGGTAGGATGCCTTGGATACATTTGTCCCCCGTTGGCTTGGGGTCTCCGTAGTGTCGCAATACAGGAGGCTTGTCCAGGCCCCGCGCTGCATCTTTGGCTGCTTGAATGTTTCTATTTGGCAGATAAATACATTGTATACATTATTTAAAAGTGTAATTAGCCCCACCCAGTATATACTGCCCGTAGTGGCGTGAATGCAGCTGTGCCCTATGAGTAAACATGGAGGCCTCGCTATCATGGGTTCCTCTATTTAGCTTATTCTCTACACAAATGCAATCTCCATCTCGTGTGAATTCTGCACGCTCTAATGTATTAATACTGTATACTGTAAACTGTATACTGTAGTCATTATTTAATGTAATTTTCTAGTCCTGCGAAGTCTAGAACATTTCACGTTAAACAGTAAACATGTTTTAATAGCATACTTATTATAAATACAATATACTGTACAAACATAAAAATAAGAATATTAAAAATAAATAAGATTATGAACCTAAGGCCACTTACATCATCTAGAACCTGATCCCCACATATGAGAACCTCTGAGCTTAATAACTTTAACACTTTTGTTGTTTGTTTAGGAAATGGCTGCAGACTTTGTAACACCCATATAAACCATAAGCAGATATAACAACATACAGTACATACAAACATACATACAGTACATACAAACATACATACATACATAGGAATTCTCATCTCTTGCATCCTCTCCACTACCCACTGACACATCGTGGTCCATTCAGGCACATTATAGAATCCCATTTTTGGCTGAACAATACAATCTGAAAATAAGACAAGATTCAGAGGCAGGGCACAGACAGACATACCAATCAACACACTGTAATAGCTTTTTCTATACAGCTTTCTGATGTGGTGAGAACATTTTGGTATTCAAGGCAGCATCTGTTGGGAAGTAAACAGATAATGAATAGCTTTATGAATATACTGAATGTTTGAAAAATACATTATATTGGACCAAATTAATGTAAAGTCACCAACGCCATCATAGAAAGTAGCCTAATCATCATGCCTGATAACTCTGTCTCACTCCTTCCACAATCTTTTAACAAATTACACAAATACAGGGAATATTTCACAAGGGTTCATAGAAGTGACTTAAGACGTTTTAACTTGCTGTTGCTATAATAGTCATCTTAATTATTCTCACATCATGCATGATTTGTGGCATTGCATAGTGGTTTAAATTGACTGTGTAACTTCTCCCATTGACTTACTATAGTAATATGTTATAGCCTACTTTCCTGCATGTCATGAAATCATGGGAATGAATCACCTCTGATGGGTTTTGATGTAGACATTTTTCTTTGAAAACCTTTTAGAGATGTTCTTCTTTCATTCGGTCCAGTATTTTCCACAAAAACTGAATTTCTCCCTTTTTTGTCATTTACAGGCACCAGTTCAGGATTTTTTCCAGAGTTCAATGAACTCTTGGAATGCAGTCGTGATACGTATTCTACATTCTTCCACAGGGGTTTCGGATACAATGCCCCCGCAGTCAACTCGCGCCAGGAGTGGTGCAGGATGTTCTGAAGACCGCGCGGACCACCGCCCTCCTCGGCCCACCTGTGTTGAGAAAGCAGGCGAGCCAACTCTGCTAACAGTTGAGGGGCTGCGCGCCTATATGTTTCCACAGTGGCATCTGCTGGGAAGGCCTCTGGGCTACTTTCTCCAATGAGGACACCTGTCTCATTGTGTTTAATGTCCACACACGTGTCTATTGACGTGCTCTGTGTATCCTGGTCCTCTGTTTTAACTTCATTGTTAAAGCTGTTGGAATTACCATTATCTGAATAATGATATGCATGCTATATGGCAGGTTATGCTAAAATAACATTTATGCACACAGAAAACAAAACGAAAACACCCATGTCATTATAGGTTACCTCTTTCTAACTGTTCCGTTTGTTAAACTAAAATGTAGAATGTTGCTTTGCCTTGATGTGCCATTACGACAATCCTGTGCCGATGGCTCAAGTATGTAAAAGAAAAAAGAAAAAAAAAACAGTTATTGTTTTATTACGTAAAATCGGCTATAGGCATACACTTTGAACGGTTAACTTACCTGGTCAAAGAAATATAGTGGTCCGGTTATAAACTCTCTGGTCTTGTATGAAGTCGTCATTTTCCAAAAAAAATATTATAATTCCACCGCCCAATTCTGTTCCGAAGACCAAAGACATAAAATCCCTTTAAGCTTAGTGGTGGTGTAACATGTAAACACTTTTCTTTAGCCTAATGTACAGTAGCCAACAGGTCTGTGAATCTATAACCAGAGACGTTACTTTGTGCTATTCATTCACTTTGCTGTGCTTGTTGCCTGGATACAGTGCGTTGCGCTAGTCTCCAAAATATCTGTCACTTACGCACTATAAATATCAAATCAACTCTTGTAATATTTGAAGGCTGGCCGTATACCAGAAGCCTACACAATACATTCAGTAAGTGGCAACCAGCGCATAGGCCTATATCCATTTAAGAAGAGACACATATTCTAGCCTATATAAGACACATCACGATCGGTTCCCGTAAGCTGCAGAGCAGTAACTTGAGACGCAGCAGGAACATATTTGGAAGTTAATTGTTTTTAGCACATAGAACGTGTCCACTGTAGCAGTAAGCTATGCTTTGCAGTGCATAGGCGACTTTTTAAAACGTTTAACGTTTAATGTTTATATTGGAAGACGTTTTTTCACTTCGGTTACACGATTTATTTTTTATAGAAGACGTAGAACCCGTCTTCCCCTAATACAAAGTTGATACAATTGGCTTATCTGGTTCAAACACACTTTCTGTTTTCTACCACTGGAGGCTCCCGAGCTTATGCGTCACTTCATCTCTAGGTCGCCGATCATGGCGGAGCTACAGTATGAAGTGGAGCCTGAACTTCTCAATGGGGACGACTTGTACGAGGAGAAGGAAGACGCAGATACAACAGAATCAGTGAAGAAAAAGAGAAGAAAGAAGAAGAAGAGCAAGACTATTGCACCAGGTAAGAGGAGTCAGTTTGCGAGAAAACCAGTAGAAATACCGTAGAGCGCATTTCTGTATCATCCCAAGCGCCGGACGATAAAACAGCATCCAATATGCGGGACAGGATACTTTTTTACCAGTCACAGTCACAGCTGCTCTGTCCAAGCAGTCCCAGACGTGGACGAATGTTAGCCTACTCATCAGGGGCATTGTCTTACATTTCAATTTGACAAATTAGAATAAAAAAAATGCAAACAACGAATATAAAATGAGGAGGTTTGTCCAGTTTGTGTGCAATATCCTCATTTTATGAAGAAAAAATATATATTAGTAATTGACGCCTCCTGTATATCCTAATTTAAAAATGAAAGACATGAAAAGCTGAGTGTATATTAACTAAGTGCGTTTCAACTGTGTGCGTACGGGCTAACTGCCTCAATGCTGCGAGGTATAGCCTGCTGCCTACATATATATGCCCTTGAAAATATTGATCCCCAAGGTATAGAAACTTTATGCACGGACCCTGCCAAGGTCTGATCTTGACTGTTGACCAGCTACACTTCTTTGAAATGGCTCAGAAATATGAACAATTTACTCACTTGACGCGTGTGCGCGCTTGTGCGTGTGTGTGTTTGTCTGGGTGTGCGTGTGCACGCGTTTGTGTTTGTGTGCCCACGTGCACATACATTTCTCTGAACTACTTTTTTTGGGCGTGCATACGTATGGGGCATGTGCACACATACACACATGTGAACACATGCACATGCATGCATGAGTGTGTGTATACGCGTGACTTTGCAGAAGGGACGAGTGAGACTGAGGCGTCTGTAGACGGCGAGAGAGGTAGAGTTGTGGCTGATGTGGCGAAACAGCTGGAGCTGCAAACTCTGGAGGACAAGGAATATAAGGAAAAGGAGGATGGCGAGGAAGGTGAGGGGTCATCACCGCGTCGTCACCACCGGCTCAGACGGACTTGTTGTTATTGTAATATAACTACACCGACAAGTTAAAATTCCGCAACTGGTCTCGGACGCTTGGAGTTGCGCTCGAGCTGCCGTCGATATTTCCCGAGGTTGGTTTGGTTGCTGAAACCAGGGGCGCAGTAGGGGGGGGGGGACAAAATCGTCCCCCCCACTTTTGAGAAAAAAAATAAAAAA
>JAODUE010072008.1:0-15550 GCA_027564755.1 Amblyopsis hoosieri | reverse complement strand
GGGGGCAGCAGCTCCAGCAGGGGACCCCCAACCTCCCTTTCCCGAGCCACATTGGAAAGCTCTGACTGGGGGATCCCAAGGCGTTCCCCAGGCGCATATAATAATATCCTGCAACAGACTGTTGAATCTGCTCATGCAAGGATTAGGAGCTCTGGCGCTACATTACCGCTGCCTCCGATTTTGTGGGGCGAAGTTTACAGCGCAAATTTCAAACTGATTTGTAAACATTACCATAGAATTTATGTTTTGGAGGCCTTTTGACATTCTTGAGCCCTAGGCGCCCGACTATAGTTTGCCTGTACCACGGGCCGGCCCTGCGGTGCCAATGTTGAGGCGAACAATGAACCCCATTCCACCTCCCATATCATTTAGACCTCAAACTGGAATAAATGTGCAATATATAATGCCTTGAAAACGCTGGAAAATAAATAAGGGTTTGTGGTTCAAACTGCGTTGCACTGCTGTGTCTAAGTAGCAGCAGCCCCATGTCAGTAGCATAAACTCTATATTGGTCAGTACACTACACGGAAGAGGGGGCGGGGTGAGCAGTGACGTTTTGGATTTAAAGCAACAGTCACTGAAAACTGACTAATCTGACAACAGAGTAAACATGGCCATAATATGGTGCTATTTGTAATGCTAATCGGTGGTGCTAAGGACCCAAATGTACGACAGGGAGAAAGTCAACATGTTTAATCAGAAATACACACTGGAACATGAAAAAAAAGTACATACATCAACAAATACCGACAAGAGACTGAAAACACTAGGTCTAATGCCGAATTCAGACTACACGACTTTCAAAGTTGTTAGATTGATGTGCAGCACACACTACCCGACTGTCTCTTGTAATCCGGTGTCTTGACGTCCTTGTGTGAGTCACACTAAATGACACACTACAAGATGTTTCACCCGACGAAGTCAAACTGGAGCTTGGAGATTGTTTCACAAGCATATATAGGCATATCTCACCCTGCATGTTACAACCCTGGCTTAAGGATCACAACAAACAAGAACATCCATAACCATAATTTATTATACGAAACCAAACATGTGGTTTCCTCCTGGAAAATCCGGGTCCAGAGGTCGGAGAGAGAGGGTGGAAGTGGCCAGGACATCCTCCTTATTAACCAGCGGCTCAGGTGTTCAGGATTAACTGATAAACACAAACACAAGGTTTTTGGTCGTCACACAAACAAGACGTAATATATACCCCTCCCTCCGTAGTAGCGTTCGCAGCTCGTTAACATGGAGCCGGTACATTTCTCAACATATTATCTCAATCAAAATTATTCCCACCACTGATATGGTTAGAATTGTTTTTTTCTGAGAGACTTTAATTATTCCAGTATCTTTGCATGGTTCTTCAAGCAGTTCAAATGCATCATGTAATTCACGCTACATCATTGTCGATCACGGTAGCAAGCTGTGATTCCCCTCCAAGTTGGGGCTTTTGTCTGCGAGCTCAAAAAAAAACGTCAGGGAGCTGAAAACTGGGCTAAAATTGTGTAGAGTGACCCCGGCATTATATACATGAAGACAAGACAGACCATTGGACAACAGTAACAACTGACAGGTGCAACACATGAGCCATGATTAACCACACACAGGAGGAACAAACGAGTCTAGAAACACAGGGCAGGGAGTGACAGGGAAACGCCTGAAACTCAAGGTACACTGAACACAACAATACTAGGACCACAGGACAGACGGAACGTTACACTATTCCACATAATCTATGTGAGATTTTCACCTAAAATTGTCAACTTCGTACGTTGTGAAACATGAAAAGGGGCATGGAATTTTCATTTGAATTAACACACGACCTCAACAATTGCTGAATTTCAGCACATTTGATTAATTAATTTGTTAGAAAACAAAGAGTACTATGGCAGTATGGTATGGCTGGACCCTCTGAATATTCTGTTTCCCAGGGTTCAGCGGGGTAGAGATGTGGAACCCAAACACTCCTTTGAGTGAGGACTGCCTTTACCTCAATGTCTGGGCACCACGTCTGAACCAGACACAAGCCTCTTCACGTGCTCCTGTCCTAGTCTGGATCTATGGAGGTGGGTTCTACTCAGGCACATCATCTCTAGACGTGTATGACGGTCGCTTTCTGAGCCAACATGAAGGAGCTGTTGTGGTGTCAATGAATTACAGGCAAGGCTATGATTCATTAATTCAGTATAGTAATATATAACATATTAAGCACAGAGAAAGCTAAGCAATATGAGGCCAAAGACTACTAGTTAATAATTAAGACACAGAAACTCTTAGACAATGTTTTGAATTGTTATTTCATGACAGACTTGGAGCTTTGGGTTTCATTTCACTTCCTGGAAGCAGAGATATCCATGGCAACGCCGGTCTATTCGACCAGCAATTGGCCCTTCTTTGGGTAGCAAATAATATTGCTGCCTTTGGAGGTGATCCAGCAAAGGTGTGTGTGTGTGTGTGTAGTGTGGAAATTATATTTGTATATGGTATAAACTATGACGTTAAACCTATTGCACTAATGTCATACTGCTGTATAATAGACCTGCGTTGTTATTTTCATAGTATGTTTAACATCTGCAGAGTAAGTGGAAACATCTGTACCAGCCTCCACTAAACACCACTAGTCCCCTTATGATTAAACAGGTGATATCAGATTACTCTGTTACTAGGCAGGTTTAGTGTATACTCCACTTAAGTGGGTAATGAAGAACCCAGAAGGACGTCACTGGTCAAGGAGCGTGGACGCGCTCGTACCCCGACAAGGGCCTCACGCCCGCAGCCAGTGAAGGGGGTCTCTACCGACCAACGAAGATAGACAGTCCAGATCAGCTCAACAACACGGTGGCCCAGTGGATAGCACTGTGGCCTCACAGCATGAAGTTCCTGGGTTTGAACCCTGGTCGTCCTGGCCTTTCTGTGTGGAGTTTGCATGTTCTCCCCGTGTCTGCGTGGGTTTCCTCCGGGTGCTCCGGTTTCCCCCACATCCAAAAAAAAACATGTCAGGTTCACTCTCTCCTGTCAGTTCCATTGACCAGAGACACTGGCCTCTACCTGGAGTTGGTCCCGGGTGCTGCACGGTGGCTGCCCACTGCTCCCTTGAGGAATGGGTTAAATGCAGAGAACAAATGTTGTTACGTGTATGTGAAAATAAAAGCACCTTTAGATAGACCTGCTGGTGCTAGGTAGGTGCAGGTGATGAGAACCAGAAGACCGAATCATGGGTCCAGGGGCGTAAATACGACTTCAATGCAAACAGCCAATGAGAACGGGCTATGCCCCGCTTGTTTGAATACAATTCAAACAGACAAAGGAAATTTGGGCTGTTTTGACTTCCTTTTGCGAATAGTGACTTTTGCTGTTCCAGGTGGTTCAAAAGCCCTCAGCTGAGCACATTTTGTAATTATTGATAACTCATTGCATTTGAATACAATTCTTTATATATTTAAATTACCAGTGTCAGTGTATTTTTATCTCCGTGCTAAATATGAACGTGACAGTAGTGCTGTGAAATCATACAAAATAATACAGTAAGTTATTGATTACAGTAATTGATTCATCAGTCACATTTGTTTGCTTATCTTGTCTGGCCGTCTTTGTTTTTGTTGTTCATGATTGACCTAATGACCTACAAAACACTGACAAAAGATATCACTAAAGTAGAATGTGTTTGTAGTATTCATTCAGTACTGTACATGTTAATGTTAAATTGCGTGGTCTGTTATTTCAGGTGACTTTGTTTGGGGAGAGCGCTGGAGCAGCCTCAGTGGGCTTCCACCTGCTTTCCCCCAGAAGCAAAAGTCTCTTTCAAAGAGCTGTATTGCAGAGTGGCTCCCCCAATGCACCATGGGCCACTATGAGTCAAAAACAGGCCTGGGACAGGTGTTCACGCATGTTCAACATCACAAGTAACGCTACACAAAACTCTTTTTGTCCCTGCTGCTTATTTCTCTTTGCTCATTATCCTTCTAGTGCCATGGCTCTAGGGAAGCTGCTGCACTGCCCCTTGTCCCCTCCAGGAGAACTGGAGGCATGTCTACAGAGAGCAGAGCCTCAAGACATTGCAAGCAAGCAACATGATATTGTTGTGATGGAGCCTTCCGTCATTAACCTGCCTTTTTCACCCGTTGTGGATGGGATATTTCTGATAGACGAACCAGAGGTGTGTGTGTGTGTGTGTGCACGTGCGTGTGTTCTCAATGCCGTGAGCATGAGTTAGATGTAACATGATTAACCATTAGCTGTCGTATTAGCATAATAGTGTAAATCTCAGTAAGAGTACGCTACATGTCTTACTTTTTTATCAATGCGTCATGTGAACTGAACGCTGGCTGCATTGTTAAAGTTTCTCCATGTCTCATCCCTGCACGTTACCTTTCACAATAGCTAGTTACACTAGCTATTGTAACAATAGTTACACATTGTCGTCTCAAGACAGAAATAGCCTACACCAAAGTGCTGCTTTTCTTCTTCGGGACTAATATATCCAGCTAGCTCAGCGGAGCCTTTCTTTCCACAAAACTCCCATTAATGTTGCCTTGCGTGCCACACATTTGTTGGTGAGCGTATGCAGTCGCCATGGGGAATTTATGATGTGTATTCACTTAGAGGAGCAGTGCACTTCTGATTAATTAGAATGACCGTCAAACAAGGAGGGCGGCATGAATTTGAACAACGTAAAAATCTGGGTCAAACGCACTTATAAATTGCATGCCTTGCGATATGCTAATTGGTTAATCGCTCAGCCCTAGTATCCGTCATAAGGCTCATGAATAACACCTAGAGAATGATGTGCCTTCATCGACAGGTTTATTAATAGTAAGAGGTTATTGTTGGCTATACCGGTGCCAAACAATACAAAAACACCTCTCCCTTCAGTGCCATAGGGTGTGCCCTCAAAAGCTCTTCCCCACACAGCTAAGATATTGTTGCCTCCACCACTTTGTTTGTATTCCTATTTATGTAAACAGCTTATTTTTTCAGTATGCACAGTACAGACAGTGTGGAGATGAATGTGACAAAAAGTGTAATAGCTTAACTGTAATGTTTGTATTTTTATTTTGGAAGGTTTTGCTGAATACTGGAAACATATTGAAGACTGAGGTGATGTTTGGCCTGAACCAGGACGAAGGGACCTACTTTGTTTATGCAATGCCTGGATATGACCTCACCAATCAGAGTCTAATCTCTAGAGCAGATTTTCTGCAAGGGATACCACTTGCACTGGCTGGCACCAGCAATGTTACAAGGGAGGCTGTCATTTTCCAGTACACAGATTGGACAGATGAGAATAACGGGCAAAAAAATCGAGATGCGATGGGTCACTTGGTTGGAGACCAATTCTTCTTTTGTCCGGTGTTAGAGTTTGCTCACAGGTAGTTAGAATCATTCACATCACTCTCAGGGCCTCATGTATATACAGTCAGACTTTTGTCATTGCTTCCCATATGCATATGAGAATTTTCACTGCAAAACTTCTGCTTTCCATCGCAGTTTTCATACATACACTGTATAACGTAATAAATAGGTAATCATGCATCTCCTCCCATGGTTTTGTATGGAACGCCCATACATCTTTCTAGCCTCGACTATTGCTCTCAGCAAAAACCCTTTTTGCTGAGATTATAGTCTATAAAACCCTGTTCACATTAGCATCCTCACAGCCACCCTGTAGGCGGTCCAATCAGGGTGGGTTAGTGAGATGATGTTAAAGTCCAGCATGTTTCAAAAGGGCGGTAGAGCTAGATGAGGGGATCAAAACAGTTGTACCAATGCCAATTGGTTCAGCGCGGCCCAATAGTTTCAAAATTAACCAGAGGTCTATGCTCAGTAGGAGGAAACGACTGTTAAAGGCAGGGTCAGTCAGTCTTCCAAACTTAGAGCTCAAATCAAAACAGTATTGCTCAGCTATCCTCCACAGCGGCGTGTTCCCAACTTTATTTATGGTCCAATTTATGGAGCCAGGGCTGTGTAGAAGTATCATATTATTCTATATTAGCTTAAATTTAGCTTGCAATAGCTGACTTTACCTTTAACACTTCCCGCGTGGCCAGGCCTTATCCACAAAGTTAGTTTTTTGTCTGGTTCCACTCTCTCCTCCCATGAATGCATATGTACTAGGAATATAGGATAGAGCAACTTGTGATTCTGAATTCCTGCGGCAGGCAGAATTCCGTTTTAACCATTTGTGTGCTGTTATTTTATACCATGCCACGTTTTAGGCACACATTGCGAAGGAATTACACTTGAAATGAGGCCTTCTGGAAGAACCATTTTGCTCTATAATATTGTTATGAATCCAATTTATATTCAACAGGAAACCAGAACCTGATAAAATTGAGATGGGACTCTTGAGTCATTTCATGCTCCTTTTCACTTGTTGACACAGTTCCTTGACTCAATGCAATGTAGTTGACAATCTTAGATTATAAATTATACAATAGCACAACATCGCAGCCATCTTTGCCCACTAAACAGCCATGTACCCATTAGCACGTATTCATTAATGAATGAAGGGTTACATAGCACGAAACCACAGCTGTTCTTGCCGCTACAGGGTTATGATTGATAGGTGGCTAGCTGCTAGCAACAACACAAAGTGAAATTTGGTTAAAGAAGAAACGTTAAACAAATACATAGTCTATCTTTTTTGTTTTTCGTATTTATTTATCCAATAGTGCCCCCTCCCCTCAACATCTTTGTTATTATCACAGACATAAAGTTTAATGTTTTGCATGATATGATTGATCACTGATACAGATAAAAGCATTATTACTCGCGGTACCAAAAACTGGCAATCCGCAAAGGCATCTTTACCAACGAGCAATGTTATAGTTAAGTAAATCAACACAACATTATTTAAACAGCCTATTTCTAATCTGTTTACTGTTACTGAAGAATAGCCTATATTAATCTAATGTAGAATGTGCACAGTGCATCACTATTGACAATATGCCTGTCCTGCAGACTTGAGTTGTGTTCATGCTACAGTAGCCTACCAGTTACTGTACTGTATGTTTAATGTTGAACAATAAACTTGTACTTACGCTTTTTGTACTGGCGATCAACATCAGTTCCTTAACTTACCAAACAAACTGTAGTAATCTACATAACATACGCACTCTTTTCTTATAAGCCTGTTTCTCCGCCGCTTTTCCTTTTATGGCAAATACAGACCAGGGTTGAAAGGCCAAGCACTTCTCTGTGTCACATCGGCATTAGTAATGCGAAAAACAAATAGAAATACTTGGTTTTCAAGGAATGGGTCCTTTACATTTTGCTATAAAGCCTAAATGAGTAAATTGTCTAAAAGTATTATGCAGACCATGACCATCTGAAGTTCAAAATTGTTGCCTTTTGTTTTACAGGTACTCACAACTAGGAGGTAAAACATTTCTCTATATGTTTGACCATGTCTCATCAACCAACCCTTGGCCAGCATGGATGGGCGTAATGCATGGCTATGAGATTGAGTTTATCTTCGGAATACCACTGAATGAAACACTGAGATACACAAAGGAGGAAGCAAATATGAGTAGGAAATTAATGAAACACTGGGCCAGTTTTGCCAGAACAGGGTACAGTTCATCTTTTTAATTTGTTCTTGTTTAATTATCTTTCTATACTTTAAATGCCCTTTGCCCTTTGAGATTAGCATGAATAAATACACCAATGCTTACTGACAGTACAGAAAATGCATTTGTACGCCCACATGTACTGACAACATTCACGTGTCAAAAGTAAGGCATGTGATGTCATTCATGTAATCCCATCAATATATGATCATAAACAGTAACTGTATACACGTATACGATATATTATTAACTGTATTACTGTTTGTATGATTATCTCTTCAGATATAGAAAATGCTAACCATTTTATTATGGAAATAGTAAAATAGTATTATTCTTAATAATAATAATAATACAAGTTTCAAATTTAAGACAAATAATCATTGCTGTAAACTGCTGAAAACTATCTCAGGGCAGTAATCAAGGGCCAAATGTAATTGCTATGTTTTCCAGGAACCCAAGCGTTAGTGGTGCAGAGTGGCCCATGTTCACCTTAGAACACCAGAACTATGTTACTCTGAATGCCCAACCCACTGAAGAAAGGACCATGATGAAAGCCAACCAGTGTCACTTTTGGAGAAACCTGATTCCAAAAATACAGACTGTTTCAGGTTAGCATTGACACATCTTGGCATTTACATCTCTCTCTCTCTCTCTCTCTCTCTCTCTCTCTCTCTCTCTCTCTCTCTCTCTCTCTCTCTCTCTCTCTCTCACACACACACACACTTCCAGTTTACCTGAGTTGCAGAATTATCAGTGGTCACTTCAGTGAACACTGATCATATTCGTGAATAATAATAATATTCCATATGCATAATAGTAATAGCCTATGTATCTCACAGTGCATTGTCCATGCTCTCTTGTGGCCTTTCACAAACACAGTAGCAAGTGAATAGAATCCCCACACTAAGAAGGTAGAACTTAGACCAGAGGTCTTCAATGTTTTTCAGGCCAATAGGCCGATAGAAACACGGCACAGGGACCCCCTATCACATATGGTATCAAATATGCAGTTGCTGGGCTAACAATGTGTAGGGTGGCCTACAGTATAGTGCCATGTATAAAAGTAGGCCACTAACTAAGCCATTAAAATAATTCACAGATTTATATATTTATAGCATGACATTTTAATTTTTGTAAGAAAATAAGTTTGGGCTCAAATAATTTGTAGTACTCCCAGCATGTCTGAGGAAAAGTATTGGCACCCTGTTGCTATGCGATTTTAGGCTTCATGTAATTGAGACATGGGCTGAGTTTCAGGTCACGATGGTTATTGTTCCACTATTTAGGCAGCGATAACCTGCTCACTGGAGTCATGTCTGGAACATTACATTTTCTGTGGTTATTGTTGTTTATCGTAAGTTGAGATCTGTCGTCAAATGAGTGCGATACAATAAAAATAATATTTTGCTTCCTGCCCTTTCTTCTCTAGACAATCTGCAATTGTGTGAACACAGTGATGGAGCTACACTGTGTTGTAATTATGTGTTCCTCCTGCTATTACTTGTTTTTATTTTAAGCTACTGAAATACTGTTGATCAGTATATAATGTTTTACTGTAAGGGAGGATGATTGTGATCGATAGTATCTCTCAGTAAAGTGGGTTCAAAACACTAGCGATGAGTTGTTCTTTTAATAACGGCAAAAAAAGCACTACTTTATTAAGATTAGAATAAGTGTATGTGAGATAAAGGGTAAAAAAAGTTATGCTTTTTCATCTTTCATCTGTTTTGATCCTATAACAACAATAGCTAGTAAAGTAGATATATAGGCTACATGTGCAACTAGCATACTTATGTAGGCCTATTGAGAAATAGACTACTGTACATTTAAAAGTAGGCCTACTTTTACAACTATGTTACATTTTCATGACACAGTAGGTCTACTGTTTTCCTACAGCAAGATTAGATAGACATGCCTTTCTAAAAAGACTATTTGACTGCATCTTCTGCCGTTTATGACGTAGTCACCACAAATTAGGC
This sequence comes from Amblyopsis hoosieri, assembly GCA_027564755.1. Classification (NCBI taxonomy): domain Eukaryota; kingdom Metazoa; phylum Chordata; class Actinopteri; order Percopsiformes; family Amblyopsidae; genus Amblyopsis; species Amblyopsis hoosieri. The sequence goes on along the minus strand of JAODUE010072008.1, from coordinate 6,000 downwards.
TTAACGACACCTCGAGAGCTGTAGTTCGATCTACACAATTTAACGACAGTGTTAAGAACGATCGTTGGAACTATGGTTTTGGGAAACACCTGCGTCTTTTAACGATGCATCGTACTACGTAAGTCACCAACGTAGTTTCCTCCATAGTTCAGACTATGGTTAGGGAAACACTAACTGTGTAGTTCCAACAATGTAAGTTGCTAACATAGTTAGCAACTATGCTTTTGGGAAACGCACCCCTGGTAACTGTATGTGCTCATGTTGTTAAAGCTCAACTGAAACATTGCATAATAAAAAACGTTAGAAAAGAAAACAGTAATGTGTTTTTTTTTTTATTGCATTAAAAACATTTCGCAAAAGGGGGGCCCCGGCCAGATCCTAATACTATTTGGAGGGCCTTGGCGTTGAAACCTTTGGGAACCCCTGTAGTAGGATACTGAATAGCCTAGCTATCTAGCTAGGTAGCTTTATATAGACTGATCACAGACATATTAATCATTAACATGATAATGGCTTGCTAATTAGCTTTTATTTAGATATGAATGTATATTCCTCGATATGTTTGTGATATTTGTTAGATAGCTAGCCTGGTCAAAAATAACTAAAACCTAATGTATCCTCCTGTACCTGTCTACACTATAGGCAATGTAAGTTACACTACTGCTGCACACACAGATCCCAGCGTGTAATTTATTTTTAGGGTTAGTATTTAATCTGAAACCTGGATCATTGGTAATTTATTCATTACTACAACCATGTATTTAAAATAAGTCACCAACTGTAGTATAATTATTTCAATAATAAAGCATTTGAAAACTATATTATGAAGACATATTTTGTAAAAGGTGCAACGATATTAGCAGTTTTCTGTAAATATAAAATAAAGTAATTTCTACCTATGCAGATAAGGTATCTTTATTTGTACATGTAGGTATAGATTTATTTTACAGTAGAGAATAATCTATAGTAATGATAATGAAATTACAAGGTGTGTTCTCATAGCCTATAGGTTATAATCCAAGATCCTCTGTTAATTGTTTTCATATTCGGGCCCGGACGCACATGCATGTTAATGTGTGCGTGTGGCCCACATACTGTACCCAACATTTGTTTTAGTCTGGGATGCTGGCATGTTTACATTAGATCTATTTTTTATATGAAAAGGGTGAAGGTCAAAACTAGAATCTGGGGTATAGAGCATCAGAATTGTATAGTTGGTAATGTATTTAATATACATAGGCCTATTATGTAAATTATTTTAATCTGAAACAATTTAATAGGGGCCCAATAGGATTTCATTCCACGCGGCTCCAAAATTCTGGCAACGCCCCTGTGTATTTCAGTCTAAAATAGAGAGATGCACATAGAATAAATAGTAAAATATGGTGAAAACATACAGTATTTGGCCAAGGTAGTGCGTGGGTAGTGCGTGTAACTGCTGGCATTAGCAGTGATATCTCTACGCCCTTATTTATGAAAATGTTAGTCATTTTCTAGAAAGAAAATGTGGTCTTTAGTGGGCCTAATTTATGGATAGAGATTGAAGGCAGTGAAGTTAAATACAAGAGAGGGAAAGTGAAGAGATATGGTAGCAAGGAAGATACATGAAGGACTTCTATGATAGTCTATAGGGAGATACCCCAGGAATATGTTTAGCGCCCGATGTCTGTCTACTGTGTATGTCAAGTCAACCACCTTATTATGTAAGAAACTCGTGATCACAAGGGAGTGTAAATGGATTTGGGAAGTGGCAATGTTTACTCTTGCTCATGCTTTCAGGGTAAAGCATAAGTTATAATGCCATGGGTTTTAGGCAGACAGCCAACTGGCCTGCAGTTGTTTTAGGATGTGTTATAGATAGGCATAGGGTTCATAACTTTATTTTTAGACTGTATGTCTTGTTAGAAATTCAGAAAATTAAATCTGAAATAATTATAACAGTGAATATGTAAAACGTGACAGTGAACATGATGTATTATAACCCCACCTGTTGTCAAAATAATGGTTAAACATCTAGTTGTCACTGATTGGCATCAAGTCAACAAATCACTTGGTTCCAGTTCTCATAATTGACATTTAAAGACTAGTATTAAAGTGGGTTTTCTCTATTTTACCGTGGAGGCGTACAGGTTGGACACTTCACCTAAGTGGGCTAAATACAAATGTGTTTTGAGAAAATGACAGCTGTTTCACAGAGGGTTTCTTGTTTTCAGTCCTGTCAGAGTCACAGTATCTGACACTTTGAGACGGATGTTGGGGTTGGATTAGCGTGCGTAACAGTGACAGCTTAATTAATTAAGAAAAAAACAACCCACTGCAATGCCATGTCAGATTACTAATAGACACAGCTAAGAAATGACACATGGTTGTCAGAAGAATGACAATTGCTCTACATGAGACAGCTAGAATGAGGATGGAAACCTGTGTAAAAAGATGGCACCGCAGTTCATGGAAGTGCTTGTGCATGTTGCGCAATGTGCAAACGGACACAAGCTTGCAGTTGTAGTAACCAAACAGTCCACGAAAATTTGCCCAATTAAATGATCTCCAACAGAACAGAGATGTCATTATCTATATCTCTCTGTTTAACCACAAAATTATCTACAGTATATCCGTTTCTGTATTCGGATAACAGACCGGAGGTAGTCGTGGTTTATACTGGAAGTCACGTTATATCTGGGAAATGTATTTTATAAACTAGCCCTGCATTCAGGATAGTGTTACATTTACTGTGCATTACATTCGATAACCGTAAATGGAAGTGAACTGAACGCCAGGTTACAAAACCGGGAGGAGTTGGGCTGTAGGTTGAACAACGTTCACCTGGCTAACAAAACAGGGCAAAACACCCTTGCCAACAACATGACAAAACTGTCAACTGTGATGTTATTTGACTGAGGTGCCCCTCCAGACTATAACACCCTAACCCTCCACATTTTCTACAGGTCACAGTTAGCCTAATACACATCATTTAGCAGCAACACCAATCACCACCACTTGCCATGCCAATTAAATATTGCAAAAAATGTTTTGTTGTTCAGTAATGTAACTTCTTTTTTTTTAGTGGAGGAAACGAAACACACACAGTTAAAAAACTACAACTTCTAAGACTAATTTCGATGTATATATAGCTGGGGGTTGGAATTAATCCAGCTGCCACAGCATGCTTTTGAGAGTAGCGCTGTTTCCATATTAGGAACGATAGTCCTACCTCCCCAGAATCATTGTCCCTCCTCCTCCGCAGACTTCACCCCTCCCCTAGTCAGACATAACCCCTCTTTTAGTAGTATAATAGTATAATCTCTCCCCTGGTCAAACATCACCCATTTCAGTATCAGCCGTCATTTATTCCTTAGCTCTACTTCTCTTAATGGCACTTAATTCCAATTTGCATAATTTGGAACGTGACGTAATTATTATTTGCATCTTTCAAAATATATCTAAATAGCTGCTTTTTTTCAAGATGATACTCTACCTTTAAGTTAATTAAAACCTCTTCATCCCGAGCCTTACCGCGGGCGGCGATAGTTTGGGGGATGTAGTTTTATGAGAGGTCATTGGCATCTTAGAGATGTACTGTACAGTCTGCAAAAGACTGACACTGCATCTAAAACTACACTTCCCGTCTTCCCCAGATTCAAATGCACATTTTAAGGGGTCATATGTCAAATTTGGCCAATCACAGTTCAAGATGTCAAGTGACCATTTGTAGTTACTTCATCGTTCGCTCCAAAGACCAGAGATGTGTTCAGATTTGGCATTTATTGCTAGCACACACATTTGAAAATGTGTGACATTCATAATAAAACCCATAAATATTTTGATATGTTCACTCGACATGGCTTATTCCTTGACATATATACTTATCAGATGTTGTATTTTAGTCATATTCATGGGTACCAAAGGCGTCACTTCCGATGTAGCTTCTGACATAATTGTTCCCTACTCCCGACTATTTTAGATGGTGAATACAGTGCATGTAATGCCTTAGATCAGGGGTGCCCAACCCTGGTCCTGGAGAGCTACCGCCCTGCATGTTTTAGATGTCTCCCTGCTCCAACGCACCTGATTCTAATGAATGGCTCGTTATCAGTCTCTGCAGAAGCCCATTGATTTGAGTCAGGCGTGTTGGAGCAGGGAGACATCTAGGATAGGGGCCCTCCAGGACTGGAGTTGGGCACCCCTGCCTTAGATTGTGCAGAATATTTAATTGTGCATTGTAGTCCAGCAGTTACAGTGGTATTAAAACAACAGCCCCAAGAAATCAAACTGGGAAGAAGTCATGTTTATTACAGGAAGGGAAATAGTAATGTATACATTTGACGTAGTAAGCAACTACTGCCATTTCATTCTGTGTGGGGAGACCAAATATTACAGTGCACAGAAAACTGTTATCACAAAAGGTAGGCTGTCCTTCAGCAGTTGCTTGGCAGAGAGATGGACAGCAGGATGGTGTATTGGTTCCTGACCAGGCCATATGGATTCTGACTGCAGCAAATCCACTTTTTGCTTCTAGTTCCACTGGATGCAGTTGCTGCTGTCCTTGCTGGTATTTTCAACAGTGCACAATACAGGCAGAATACAGGTCTTTGGCACTGAAGCCTCTTTCTGCAATAATTACATCTCAGGGACAGTGCCATCACTGCTGGGCTCAGTGCTTCTCCATTTCATCTGTGTCAGTACACTACTGTTGGTGTGGATGTTGTTCTGCAGCTTCCTAAGCAGAGAGAGAGAGAAACATGCATATAGTAAGAAACGTACATGTATGCATACTAAGATATTGTCCAATCTGAGAAATTTCCCTTTCATATTTTCATCCATATATATATATAGTATCTTATGTGATTAGTGTAGCCTAATTTCATGGTGTGTGCATCATTGCAAGACATTATTAACGTTAATAATGTATATATGGCAACTGGTAACCATGTGTATAATAAATGTTAGCTTTACCCTGACAAAGAAAGGTTAAAGATAAACAATAATAATTAGGTAAATTGACGGCTTACAATACTGGAGTCTTTACTGCACAGTCTACAGTAGAGATCTTGTCTGCCAGTCTCTTCTGATGGAGGCCAACCCAACCATTTAAATTATGCCAATCTAACATCTTTATATTTGATACAATTGTAGTCCTGGGTTTAGACTAGTGTTACAGTCAACAACAAAAAATAACCTGGGCATACTGAACATTTTGTTTCATGGATCATCTTCCTTCATTGTCTTTGATAGTTCTATGGTAGAGATGGGAGTTGTGTAGCTGACAGGACCCAAATATGGCAGCGCTAACCTACAGTGAGGTCACATGGTCTATGAATAGTGTAAAAGGGGTTTAGATGCCTAATTCCAATAAAGCGTTCAATTATATCAATAACATTATGTCAGGTGAAAACTAAAAAATATACTGTATATGTATGCTGAATTTGAGCTTTATTTACTAAAGAGCAATGTCATCCACATGGAATATTTAACCTGAATTGAAATCTCACAAGTGTTTCCTACAGTTTAACACCAATATTACATTTGTGACACTTACAGGCTTCATTTGACACAATTAATGTGTGAGCATGCTTTTATGAGAAAATAAACTTATCAATGGAGCAAGGGATGAAGAGTTATATGATAATATTGTTTTGTGAACATAGCTTTCACTAATCACTGGTTAGTTAATGATCACAGTAAAATTACAAGTTGTACTGGGTATACATTCTGTTTTTCCTAATATGCTAATTTCTTAGAGCATGCTAAAAAGTTAGAGCAATCTGCATAAATTAATGCAAATTATATAAATGTCACAATACTTTTTTGTATTTGTATGGGCAACATTGTATTTGGTATATTAGTATATTGCCTATTGAAACCAATTACATTATAATAAAAATGTGCTATTTTTTATATTTCCCACCGTTAGATTTTTGTACACGTCCATCCATCCATCCATCTTCTCCCGCTTATCCGGAGTCGGGTCGCGGGGGCAGCAGCTTCAGCAAGGGACCCCAA
>JAODUE010071986.1:0-15552 GCA_027564755.1 Amblyopsis hoosieri | reverse complement strand
TATATATACACACACACACATGTATGTATAAATACATTTGTTTTGTGATTTTATCCTTAATCTCATAGAGAAAATTAAACCATGGCATAATATTGTATTCTGATTAGTTTGAGATCTCATTATTTCCCGAAATAAAATAAAGTGTGTCTAGGTGACTTCTTTTTTGCATTGCTAATATGCAGAATCAAGATGAACATTTGTCAGTTCAAATATATCTTTTGCTTGAATAAAAGTTTGGCGTTGCTGTTTTCTGTAAGTTTACGATAAGAACATCAAACATTCATGAAAAGCAAGCAAAGCTTTCCTTAGAACGGTGGCTTTACAAACGTACACAATCTCTCTTCCTGCAGTAAAATTAACAAAGACAAACATCTATAAAGTGCTATAAAACACCTCTTTAGTTTATGGTTGAGTGATGGGGGGCCCATATAACACTGCATCGTGACACTACCTTTCAAGTGTAACAGATGTTACAGGAATATTTCACCCAAAAATGATAACCAGTCTACTCTACTACTCTTCCCTGTTCCAGCACTAGAATGCTGAAAGACAAAAAAAAAAAAAAAGTTATAATTCCACACAGATAATGCCTGCTTGCACTAATAATCACGTTTGGCTGAAGCACTTCTTCAAGACAGACTACAAACAATGCACATTAGATAGTGTACAGTACTTGAGTTACTGTGGTCAAAAGAAATAAATTAATATATCACTTTGTAAACAAAACAGACTGCACACAATCTCAGTCAAACTGGATGAAGCCAATCTCCACCTTGGCATATTTCAGTCTTGAGGTCAACTCCACGTACTGTACAATATGTCCACCAAGCCTCATACAGTAGGCGTGCTGAAGGAATGCATTCTATGTTCTGGCTGGCCATCACTTTCCGGGGAGCCAAACAGTCCTTGGCCTATTTGTGCCCTAACAGAGAAGAGAGAGAGAAAAAATACTTTTAAATTGATTTTCTTTTTTTAACCCGTAGGGGGAGATAATTCTCCCAATACATTTCAAAACGATCAAATGTTTTCACGGTTCCCATTTGAAGTCAAATGTCAATTTCCCTGACTTTTTCCAGACTAAAAATCTGAATTTCCACATCACCTGCATATGTTGTCTGTGTACAAGGGCTATAGGCAGCATGGCAATGATAAAACAACCTTAACATGATTTCGCAAAGACTATGAAAGTGGGTAAATTGATTTTGTAAGGAGGGGGAATATCTCCTTATGTGGGGGTCTTTCTCCAAGGAATTTTTAGCATAAAACACATTATTTTACAGCTTTCTCATCCATTTTAAAGCACCAATTTGTGCCTTCTCTCCATAAAATGATGGTGGAAATGTCTTTTAGTAAAGGAAAACAAAATCCAGGCACCAAGTGACAAAACACTGCAAGATCCTTAAAGGCTCTGAGGAATTATGTATCGTTTCAAATTTTCCTGCATCAACTTTTCTAACTTAATATTATTCTTGCAGAGGCGCAAATCACTGACAATGTGGCACTTATCTACATTAGCGTGACTTTTTGAGACCTCTCAGTATAATTAAGAATGAATGGAAACTCTGATCCCTGTTCCCTGATATTCCATGTCTGGAATATACTTTTTTATTTCAAGATATTCCAGAAATTCCATAACCCGTGGGAACCCTGTGTTTTGGATGCATTTGTGAGCCACCTGTGGTGCTAAACGACTACAGAAAACAATCAAATTTGTTGATGACCAGCAGTATCTTCGCACTGGGTGCACGTCGATATTTGACGGTCACAGAATCCAGGTTGAACTGCTAACGAGAGAGTAGATAACTTGGAATAACAACAAAGCCGCTGTGGGTGATGCAGGGTTGTTGAAACAGAGTAAGACACCAGCCCTTAATGACGCCTCCTGATAGCAGGATTTGAAAAGGCACAAAAATACAGTTTATAATGGAGATGAACACATGAAGCAAATACTGACCTGCAATGAGGTTCGCTCCGATTAGCATTAGCATGCTGCCCATGATGTAGAATCCCAGTGGGACACTACTGAATATGCTAACGACACCTGCTGGCCAGCCGGGAACCGGGGACAGGGAGATACAGACCAACGAACAGAAAAAAAATAGATGAATTAATATAACAAATTATTATTTGCGACTTTCACGTAAACTGAATTATTTAAAATCTCAACACACTAATCCCGTAGTGTAGATGATTTCCAACATTTTGAGAAAAACGTAGAAGCTACAGCCCTACAGTTCACGCAAGCTCGTATATATTGTGATCAGCACTGTACCGTTTCCGTTGGCAACGGACTCCGTCATCTCCCAGTTCATTGCTCTCTGAACAGCCTTCTTCCATCGGGCGTACCGGAACTCACTCTCTGTCGGGGGCACAAACGTTCACCGTGCATCAGTAGATCTGGGTTCGATTACACTGTTCTGGTCCCATGGTACCAAATGATCCTATCCTGGATAACGATGCTCTAGGGCGCCCCCTCAGCTCCTCCCCCCCATGATTAGACTAACATCGCCATGGCCCGGTTAGTTTGTGTGGTGCGGCCCGCACCGCTTTGTGTTCCCATTTACATAGCCAGGGTGGTGTAGAAACACCAGATTATTAAAAGAATTTTCCCCCACCTTCGGGGTTGATCTGCGGGTCAAACTTCTCCGAGGTGACTTCACTCAGGTCCTCAGGGTGCAGACTCCACACGCTGACGCCCTCGGCAGCGCCGGCTGCCATCGCCGCTCCGAGCGCTGTGGTCTCTGGCATGGATGGCTTCACTGAAAGCAGCGCCACGCGGTTAGGCCCGTCTTTTATGACACGTGCATTTAGAACTGAACACCTGCTCTGTTCAACCACTGGATGGCGTACTGAGCACCAGCGGGGCTGGAAAGTAACAGTAACTGTAACTGTAATCCATTACAGTTACCAGCTAAAACAGTAAAATCAGATTACAGGTTTATTAGATGATTACTCCTAGGACTACTTTCAAATTTGTAAGGGAGGTTTGCAGAATAAAAATGCATTAAACAATCGGCTGTTCTCTTATTAACCTTTCAATCAATATCAATTTCAATCAATAATTGAAATGAGATCCTACTTTAATCTGTTCCGATGATAGAAACACAATAGCTATAAGGCCTCTCACCCTTATTGGCCCTTAAAAAACAGACTGAAGTCTCTGTCATAATTTCCCAGGGTGTGTACTACAGACACAGGAGATTCCACTCCTTGCTCCTGCAAGAGGAAGCCAACTAAACAAGCGTCCCTAAAGCGTACTCAACGGCAGCCAGGAAATGGAGGTCTCACCGACAGGGATGCACAATATGTCCGCCTGTAGCTGCATGAGCAGTCGGTTGGACGTCATGCCCCCGTCCACTTGGAGCTGTGATAGAGGGATTCCACTGTCCTGATTCATGGCATCTAGGATCTACTCCCCAAACACACACCCAGCAGAGATATTGTGTGTGCACATTCCATTGGGTAATAGCAGACAGATTTGCAATAGCTTAGCGGTTTTGGCAGCCTACTGCTATCTGTTGGCGTGAAGGTGCACTATGTATGATTGGCACTTGGTAATCTGAAGACAAACTTAATTTGCTCTTGCCTTGTCAACGCCAGCGCATGACAAGGTTGCCACAGAAACTATGTAAACAGGGAAGGTAGAAGGATATAAACAGACTCCACAAACGTGCAAAGGGTCACGTGGTCTAGATTTAGGTCAAATTCTTACTTGGCATACGTGTTACTTAAATTGTCACTGAATTATTCCTTGACACTAGAGGTTATTAATCTATGATTAAAAGAAACATATCTCTTTAGAGCAATCAAAATAAAATAAAAAAAATGGGGGAATACCTCTCGAGTTTGGAAACAGACGGCTTCTAACGCAGCAAAGGCCAGATGACTCCTGTTGGTGAACTGAGTTAACCCACAAATGATTCTGTAACAGGCGAGAGGTACATTGTGAAAAGACAGCGCCACCTATAGCTGTAATCTGACCACTAACATGACCAAAAGGTTCTTTAGCTTGTTCAGGGTGTGCCGCTGAGCCAGGCACAGAAAATAAATTCAAACCCCGTATTAAGAAGGCTCAGCAGCCCTACCCTCTTGCGCTGGGCTCCCAATAGGGCGCATACAAGCCAGAGAAGGCTGGGACGAAGTAACAACCGTAGGAGGTTCCCACTGACGCTGCTAGCTTCTCTGAGAAAAAACAAAACAAAACATTAGCATACATTTTTGGTGTTCAAATTCCACATTAGGCCACAGAACGCATGTACAATTGGGCTGCGTAAAGAGAACAGTGTTGGTGTTGCATTGTCTGTTACACCTCTGTTACACAGAAAGACAGGTTGAAGCGTACCCAGCTCGTCAGACGTAGTGATGATGCCCAGGTTGTCCTTCAGCCAACGAACCATAGCTCCTGCAATGGCCACAGAGCCCTGGCAAGGGCAGATATGTATATTGACAAACATAACCCCAGTAGCTATGGTTACTCAATAACTAATTAGTAATTAAATACTATACATCTGATATGTTTTATGAATGAAAAGGCTGAGGTTATAATTAATATTCAACTACTGCAAATCCAATTGATTAACTATAGAACTTAGACAATTCTGTACATAAACTGTATAAACAGGCTTATTGTTTGCACAGAATCAAAATCTATGAATGGATTAAAGGGTTAGTAATAACAAACAAGCAGAGTTTGCGAAGTGTTTTTTTCCATACCTCGAGTGCGTAGCATGCTGGCTTGTCCCGGCCCAGTTTGTAGGCCACAGTGGTCAACAGTCCATGGTCTGATATGACGGGCTGAAAAAGCAACCTTATTTCATAACATCATAGCTTGTTACCTCATAGTTATATCATACAAGGAAGGAGTCAATGGACATACCTTGGCACCAGTGTTGCGAAGTAAAAAGCAGCCAGTTCCGTATCTAAAAGCAATTAACAGAATGTAATGTACATTTTAATGACAATTTTGGGTATTTGATATGTTGTCACTGTTGATGTTATCTCAGCTTCTTCCGTCCAGTAGCACTACATCACATAGGCAACTCTCAGACTTAGGGGAAGTAATACTGTCAATAATCATTCCTGTATGTCATTCCTCACACTACAATCTACGTAGGCATTTTAAAAAAAATATATATATCCAGGACTTTGCCCAGAAAGTAGCAAACGCAGTCTTTTCTACATAATGTAAGCGATGTTTATGAATGATGCATGTGGTATTTTACGCACGTGTTTTTTGCCTGCCCTTCCTCAAAGCACATTTGTCCCACGAGAGCTGCCGACTGATCCCCAAGACACTGAAATAAATACAAATAATGATCAGGAATGGTAGTTAGAAAACTGTCAAACATACGCCAGATAACGTTTACTGCAGATTACTTACCCCTGAAATGGGTATACCATTGAGAGCTCCAGATTTCTGTGGAGGGGAAAAAAAAGCTACAGTAACTCAACCCGAAACTTTTATCTCCCGTTTCAAAATAATAAATATAAAGCATGATGACTATTTAATGAAATAACTGAAAATATATTAGGTGTATGCCAAAAATTAGAGGCTTAACAATATATACATTTTAACACTGTTAAAATGTTTACACATTTACACTCTGTTAACCACCACAATACTCAGCAAAATAATAATAATAATATTCATTGCATAATTTCATATGTTTGCCTGTTTTACTTGACAATATTAATAACTCTACAGAATAGTACAGAGCATTATTTATTCTAAGGGCAAAACATACTGAGGAATTTATCCCAGCTACTGTATGATCTGGACTAGATTGTGACATAGAGCACATTTGGTGCTTTAATGCTAAGAGTGAAGGGATTTACAGAATGTGGTGGCACAATGCATTATGGGTATATTAATGTGTTCATTACCAACATGTAGCAAAAAAGCATGTCACAAAAAAAGAACAAACGAACACACAGAGCGACAACCATCCGGTGCATTTCCAGCCCCACCCACCCACGGCTATATGCCACAGCAGTGACACAGCACCCATGGGGCTCAAAAATGCACCGCTTGACGGTTTGCTATTGGACCATGGAAGTGGGGCGGGTGGGTGTACGGTTATGCTGCTGGTGAATTATGGAGGAGACTTACCAGGCTAGAACTTACTTTCTACCAGCGAGAAAGACAAGAAAGACATATGACACACAAAGAAAATACCTAAAACAATTTCAGACAGATTTCCGACAGAATCCATGCACTTGAGAATGGGTTGAAAATGCACAAACACTTCTAAACACCCCCTCATTCACCCTCCTTACGTGGGACACTTGCAAAATACGTATGTCACTAGACAAAGATTATGATTAAAACCCAACAGTAAGTACGCTCATGAGCTAATGCAAAACCGGAATTAAATCCTAAATTATCAGGCAGAGCAGGAAAACAAGAAATGTGGTGTGCGTCGCCGTAACGTGGTAAACAGATGTGAAACATGGCTTACCATGAGGCCATATATTTCTGACGAGCTTCTGACTTTCGGCAGGATCTCCATCGGAATATCAAAATATCTAATGAAAATAATAAATGAAGCAGCCAATTAATAAAAGCCATGTTATTAATGTAAAAAAAGTATTATTATTATTATCATCAACAGGCAGTTTTAAGAAATCTCCCATACTTGCAAAGTTCGGGGTCCCAGTCCAGGGTGTGAATGTTGAAAAGCATGGTCCTGCTTGCATTGGTCACATCTGTGCAGTGCACCCCTCCAGACTTTCCCCCGGTGAGACACTATGGAATCAGTAAGATGTTTAGTTCCCAACAAAGTTTTTGTTACTCCGTTTTTTTGTAAAAGGGGCCATGTACAAAATATATTAACCTCAAAAGAGAGGAAAGATACTTATTACCAGATTAATCTTAAAATTAATTTCCATTTGCAGTCCCTGAGCAAGTGTTTGTTATTTTTTGCAGAAGCGGCGCCACACATTAACATTGCAATGGCAGTTTTCCACAAATTAGAAATCGCAATATATCACCTTGCTTACAATATCGCAATATTGCCCCTGTATCATGATACGAATCATATCACCTGATTCTTGCCAATACACATCTCTAATACAGTACATACATACATACATACATACATGTGCAATACTCTGGTCAGTGACCAGATTCCAATTTAAAAGTGGGAGTAAATTCCCACGTAAATATAATCACTTAGGTGTTTAGTTAATAGGAAAATCCAAATCTAAAAAATAAAACGGAAGGGAGTGTAGTGAAAGGAGCATTTTCCATTCTTACCCAAATGAGCCAAGAGTCAACAGTACCGAACATGGCCCGTTTGCTAACCACAGCCTCATGGACTTTGTCCACGTTGTCCATTAGCCAGCGAAGCTTGACTGCACTGAAGTATGTGCTGATGGGAAGTCCAGTTTTATGCTGAAGGAAAGGGATTACAAACTAGATATTATCAACTACTGCTACTAATATTGGTAGTAGTACCGCAGCAGTGTTGGGAAAGAGCCAAACAGCACATTACTGTAGGTGTTCAATACAATCACCTTCAAGTGGTTTTTGTTCCTGCCTGGTGTCTTACTGATGAGACGCTCAACTGTCGATTGCGTCCGAAGATCCAGCCACACTGCCGATCGCAAACATGAACACGTTTCTCTTTATTTATGATGTCTGAGAGCATGTGAGCGTGATGGAGTTGAGTAACACCAAGTGATCTTACCGATTGCATTATAGAGGGGCTCTCCTGTCTCTTTGTCCCATACGAGTGTCGTTTCTCTCTGATTGGTCACTCCAATAGCTAGCCAAACACAAGCACCTCTTACTAGTTAGCAAACAAAGGTGCACCTGTATTGGAAAACCCTAATAGTGGCAAAAGCAGTCTTAATAATTTCTAACCAAAGATGCTAATTTCTATGCATATTAAACAAACAACAACAACGTTGAAGCAAATATTAATTAAAAAGGAATAGCAACCCATGAAACCAATAAAACATTGAATAGTTAATTCTACAAGTAGATGTGTGTGTATGTGTGTGTTTACCCTTGATGTTAGATATGTCAATGTTGAGTTGGGTAAGTTTTTCGCATGTCTTCTCCATACATTCGTAAACTGACTGCAGGATTTCTCGTGGGTCCTCTTCCACCCATCTGAAATAAACCCAACCATTTAAAGTGATTGTTGCACTTTATATGTAGGCCTACAATAGGTACATACTATCAGAGCAGAATTATTATTTGGCAGAAACTTATATAAACCAGAATAAGAATACATTATTATTATATAAGTGCAGTGCATTATAACAGCGTCATGTAGCAGCCAGATAACAGCTAGGCTATTAATATGACCTCTCAATAGTTATTTCTAAATATGTCTTACCCTTCTTTGGGGAAACTCTGTTGTATTTCGACCTGATGGTGGCTAAGGAGTTCTGCTGTTTTCGCATTAAATACCTCGAATTGGAATGGAGCAAAAATAGCGTTAATGTAATTTTGTGGTATTTGTTCATTGAGTTCAACTAAATAAATACATTGTACAGTTTTTGAAGACGCCTTTCAATACACCAAAGGACATCACAGTACATTGTAAATACGCAAATACATGTAAAATAAAAGTAGCTCTTTGAACCAATGTCAGTCAGATGAAAGGACCACACATCAATTTAATAAGAATAGAAACGTTAATGAATTGCCTTATGACCAAATACATGTTTATATAAATGCAATCTAGTAGATTTTTTTTACTGTTACAATCCATAATATATGTTTAGAATATATTATTACACCCTTGCCGTGAATGTGTTAAGCCTACAATAAGCAATACACACACCCAAGGGCAAAGCTGGCTGACAATATTGTACCGAACTGTTGAATCAATCACGACACGACCACCGAATCCTTACCAAGAACCGGGTCGAACTCGTGCCCTGGTCAATAGCAGCAACCAGGGGACCCATCGTAATCCGACTTGAAGACGCAGCCATGGTATAGTTCATGTGCGTGCATGCGTTCAGTCACGGACCTTCAGCACTGAGGTGTAAAATGACTGAAGCTCACTGGCTCTCAAAGTCGGCCTGTCAGTCGTGCTAGTTCACGCACCCACTGCTTGGCGCATTGTGATGACGAACGGCACAGAAGAGCGCGCTCTGTGTGTTTGGGTATACCCAGAGCCATAGAAGTAAACACGTTTACTTCTATGGCTCTGGGTATACCCTTTTGCTACCGTTGATCATTTAATAAAAGTATCGAGGAAAAAGTATACGAGCTTCATGGTGCAAATAAAAGCATCACGCGTTTTTACGTTCATCCATATAGTGCCGCACATGCCAGCCTCATACGGTAGTTGCCCAAACGCCACAGAAGGTTATAATACGGTACGGCAATCCTAAATTGTAAATAATTTGGTTAATTATTGGTAATTTATTACCACCTATGGTTATTTCTGCAAAAACGCTTCAGACTTTTCCAATTCCACTTCACATGACCGTTAAGTCCATTATAATAGTTAACTGTTGAAATGTATATTATGTTTCCTGCAATTGCTACCATCTGTTTTATCATTTTAAACGACGCAAAATGTGAAAAGTAAATGTTCCCATACCGGGAGTCGAACCCGGGCCGCCTGGGTGAAAACCAGGAATCCTAACCGCTAGACCATATGGGAGATATGTATGACAGTTCCTACAATCTCATATTTACATACAGAAAACCATACTATTGGCATATATAGTATTAGGAATTATGAGTAGAGTAGATTTAGTTATGTGTGATTTTGGTTGTTTTGTATATTTGCAAATAATCCATATACAGAATATTTCCCTCAAAGTGTTAGGGTTAATGCGGAAACGAAGGTTATCTGAACGGCACCGAATTAACCCGTCATCAAGAGGCGACCGTGTTGTTGTTCGCGAAATGAACATGCTATGTTGCATATAGTGGTTGTCGTCTAAAAGTTCCTGTTCTTTAAGGTTATCTTATATTATCACTTTTTTAAAATGTGAGTAAAACTTGACACAAAATATGTATATAATTGCACACTGGCAACAGAAGACTATGTCATTTCAAATCTAAAACAACGTAGCTGTTATTGCTAGCTGATTATGTTTGCTAATCTTTGTTGCATTTTCAGGGCTGACTATTGGAAGTCACAGCCTAAGAAGTTCTGTCAATATTGCAAGTGTTGGATAGCAGACAACAAGCCTGTGAGTAACATTGCATTATTCGTGACAAGACATTAATCAGATTTTAATTGTCATTCAAACGCCTCGTGTTGTCGTGTCTTTGCAGAGCGTTGAGTTCCATGAAAGAGGGAAGAACCACAAAGAAAATGTTGCTGCTAAAATTACGGAGGTTGGTACGCATTCAGAAAGATCTGGGATAACCTGTTGAATATCTCTATAAATGTGTGTATTTCTACTTGGTGAAGGTTAGTGTGGTACAGCAAACAATATGAATGTTGAAAAACTTTACTCAATGGTATCTGTACAGAATAAATATGTATGCAAGTATATTAGGTGTTATAAATAGCAAACCATGAATATTACATTGACTAATAAACATAATAAATTGACAGTTGACACACGTCATGACATGACCGAAAGAATGAGATCACAGGTACAAGCAGCCGAAATGGGTTTTCTCAGGAGGGTGGCTGGCGTCTCAGATATATGCTCTTTTTTTTAACCCTCCCCCTTCAGCTGCGTCATATTTCTACCTGCTCTTATTGCTTGCAGATTAAACAGAAGAGCCTGGACAAGGCCAAACAGGAGGCGCGCATGTCCAAGGACTTTGCAACGATGGAGGAAGCCGCGCTGAAAGCGTATGAGGAGGACATAAAGAGGATTGCAATGGAGTCAGGTAGGTGTCAGTTATGCTGAGGTACTTGGTGGTAAAGGATGAGTGTCTTGTTTACTTGTGTTGTTTACTTGTGTTGTTTCTTGGAGGTAAAGAATGGGTGTGTTGTTTACTTGTGTTGTTTACTTGGAGGTAAAGAATGGGTGTGTTGTTTACTTGTGTTGTTTACTTGGAGGTAAAGAATGGGTTTGTTGTTTACTTGTGTTGTTTACTTGGAGGTAAAGAATGGGTTTGTTGTTACTTAGAGTAAAAAGATGGGCGTTTTTTACTTGTGTTGTTTACTTGGAGGTAAAGAATGGGTGTGTTGTTTACTTGTGTTGTTTACATGGAGGTAAAGAATGGGTTTGTTGTTACATAGAGTAAAAAGATGGGCGTTTTTTACTTGTGTTGTTTACTTGGAGGTAAATGTGTTTTCAAGCATTAGCCAAAGTCGGTCACTGCCTGTTAACTGCCCTATTCTCACACGTATGTCACTATGCTATAAAACCCAACAGAAGCTCGGTTTCTGACTATTTATTTATGGTAAAATGCATGATGATAGATGCTGTGAGTTTCCTATTTTCTAAAAGGAGATTCATTATGGTTTTTTAAGCTTTTAACGTTTTCTCATTGAGCCACGTTATATGCCCAGTGAGAGGCATCAGTGAGGTTGCGCTACATACATACACACACATAGGAAAACAAACCAATCCTTTCATGGGTAAAAGCTTTCCCGTCTGTCATCTAAACTTTTACATCTTCATAATGTCCTCTCTGTTGGTTTAGGTTCCCAGGCACAAATGACGACAACAACAACATCAACAACAACAACAAAAACAGCAGCGAAAACAGCAGCGAAAACTAAGACAGTAACAGTCCTGGTGAAACCTCCGCCCCATCAACAAGAAAAGAGCAGAAAGGGAGCAAGAGCTAAAAAGCGCAAGCAGGCACAAGCGGAACAAGAGGCTTGGGTGGAAGGACGGACGGAGGACGGACACACATACTTCTACAACTCAGTAACTGGAGGTAGGGAGAGCCGTGGCTGACTGCATTGTTCTTAACATGCGTTGGGCCATGCTGTAGTTAAAGGCTGTGTTCTCTACAGAATCCAAATGGGACAGGCCAGAAGGCTTCCAGGGAGACTCAAACACAGCTCAGCTTGGACATAGCGAGGTATCTCGTGTCATTGGGGGATGGGGGGGGGGACTACTATCACTCTGGTTACCTGTATAAGATGGCGAGTAGCTATGATTGCTGCTAATGGTTTGCTGTGAACTGGCGTTTGTGTTAGAGCTCCTCAGACGGTGCATGGATGGAAGCAGCCAGTCCTGAAGGCTATATGTACTATTACAACAAAGAGACTGGAGGTCAGTATGTAGCTTTTGGGGCAGCTTAAACATGTGTAATTGCCATTGAATGCAGAGTTTCTTTAGCTCAAAATACGCCCATGCACTGACGAAGGTGTGGAATGACATTTAACTTTGGAATATTTCTGTGTTATAATATGGCTAGTGTTAATATATCTTTAAACACTAAAAACTATGATGAGCGATAACTTACTGCTAGGAAAACAGATGTGTTCGAAGTGTGTTTTTCACGGAGGGTGACAATAAACCAGTAAGTCGGTAGTATGCAGTGACCAAATAGTATATTTCATCCCTAACGTCACTGTGCGGACCAAGTTATACGACGGCACTTTAAATCTCCAAATACAGCATTTCTGTACTCGGTGTTACGTGTCGGTGCGTCTTTCTTTTGGGATCGTTCGTGACGGTCCATTGTCTGTCTGCTCCACACCAGAGTCCAGCTGGGTGAGGCCCGCACATCTCCCTCCCAGAGAGATGGAGTGGCAGCCCGAGCCGCCCGGCACCCAGCAAACGGCGCATGCGGACGGGAAGGAACGCTCCGAAGCAGAGCAGGCCCCTGCCGAAGCAGAGAGCAACGGGCAAGCCAGCCAGCATCCCGTAGACTCCCGGAGCAGCTTGGAGGTGAGCAGCCTCATATCCAGATAATAGGATCACAAGTCGCTGTTGTGTTATTATCCTGAGACTTTCCTATAGGACAGACTAGTGATTGTCTAGGGCTCCCTCTGTTGGCGAGCGCCAGTACTACACCTAAATGGTGTGAGGATGTTCATGCTTCACCTTGGACAACCATTTCCTGTTCTCAGCAGAGGAAAGCAGAGACAGAGCCTACAGAAAAGGAGGGAGACAAGGGAGCGGTCGCGGTCGTCATCGTCGTCGACGACGACCAGAAAAGGGACGTCGGTGAGCAGAAAGAGGACGCCGGCGAGGAGAAGCCAGCGGAGGAGGTGCAGAAACCACCGCCTGTGGCTGAGCCGGAGAAAAAACCCAAGATAGTGATACAAGTCAGGAAGACCAGGATGGCCAACGCGTATGGAGCCTGGGAGAAGATCAAGCAGGAGGTCGACCCCTAGTAAGTCACAGAGCTGCGTTCCATCAATAGACCTATGCCACTAGTGTCCCCGTATCTTTCTATGGGGCCGCCACTCGTAACAAGCATTCCCTCCCAGGTCAGATAAAAGCAGACACAGAATGCTCAACTTGGTTTGTAAAGGATTTGAGAGAAATAAATGTTGTAATTGCAATTTATTTTTCCTTTGAAGGATTTCAGATTAAGATGTACTGGTTGTCAGTAATTGTATTGTAAGTGGACATTTTTTCCATCAGATGAACGTGTAAGCTGTATATTTCGGTTGGGCCTGTGGAGAGTTCTTGTATAATAAGTCCTATGGGGAAGGAAGCCATGTGACTAATG
This sequence comes from Amblyopsis hoosieri, assembly GCA_027564755.1. Lineage (NCBI taxonomy): Eukaryota > Metazoa > Chordata > Actinopteri > Percopsiformes > Amblyopsidae > Amblyopsis > Amblyopsis hoosieri. Next base: position 1,976 of record JAODUE010071986.1, on the reverse strand, counting down.
AAGTGGGTTGTTCCTCCCCTCCCCAGCGTGAGTGTGGACCTGCAGCTCCCCCAAGTGGACACCGCAAGCATGGCAGAAGCACTTCCCCCAGCGCCCAAGCCCAAGTCCAAGTTTAGGGAGCGTACCATCACCTCCCTCGGACAGGAGGGGGGTCCAGCTTCGTTCAAGAAAAGCAAAATGCAAAATGGCAAGTCCAGGAGTCTTCGTCAGAGAGGCAAGGACGAGTAACTCCAAAAGTTGGTCAAGGGAGGATTGACATTTCGTATGACATAAAAAAAAAAAAAAAATCTTTTTTAATTGTATGAATGTTAAGCTTCTCAGGAAGTTCACCCTTCTGCATATTACCGAAGACGTATATTATCAACGTCCCAGCTGGCATTTTAATGGGTGTAAATATTTCTAATGTCTTGTAAATGCAAGTTTTTTGTCTTCTATTTTTTCCTCTTATCTGTATTTTTTGTACTGGCAAGTTAAGTCAAGACTTCACAGAAAGTAAAAATTAAGACCACTAATGACAATTGTCTATTTTTAATTTGGATGAATATGAAATAAAACATTTTAGTCTAAATTATTTTGAAACAACTTGGGAAAATAACTTTATTGGGTCATTCTGATGTTTGTATTACAAGTTCTATTTGCAATACTAAATAATTGTATTTTTAAATTAAAGAAAGTTAATCAAACTTGCTAATGAAGATGAATACCTCTGAAGCAGGGTTAATACAACAATCGTTTATTATGGTTAGGGAAAAACATTACATTTCAAGGTTGTCATTCTGGGTTTTGGAGAGTTTGTAAATGTTTTTCCTATACTGACTGGCAAGAAACTATCAATATACTACATTCATAAAATTAGCTTTTTACATTATAGGTCTGCTGCCCTGTGCTATTAATATAAACAAACAAAAAATCTTAAGTGCACATTCACAGAATGAATCAAATTCACTTCAGATCAGTCATGGTTCAGCAACATTTGATAGCTTTCCATAATCCAAGCTGTAAAACAAATGCGTATTAATTTCCACCAGTTTGTTTAACCAGTGCTTGGTAATACCCTGTCCAGCACAGTTCAGAGGTCAAGGGTCCGTGGACTGTGCTGGCTCGGGCTGCTTCAGGCCAGGGTTGCTCTCCACCAGGTCCAGCAGTGACTCTCTCTCGCTGTGGTGAAGAACGTCAGAGATCAGCTCATCCAGGGCCTCGCCACCTCTCATGAACTCCTGGAACAGCACAGAGGGCCCGCGCAGCATCACAGCCTGTAAGCTATGACGCATCTAAACATCACACTGAGCAGCAATTCACAGTGGACTTTGACTCCGAGTCTAACGGTCATAAACTACCAGATTTTAATTGACTGGATGGACGGCGACTTCAGTTTACGCGTTCCCCTTATGACACTACATCGTACGTACCGGGGTGAACAGATTATCTCGCCTTCTCGTGGGGTCATTCTGGAGATGTTCTGAAGTCTAAACTGACCTTTATGTCTCTGGTGACGTAGCCAGTCCTGTGGTCTGTGACGCGGTCTTGGCTGAAGTTGTACGTGCGAATCCTCTCCGACTGCGACCGCGTGCCCACCTAAATAGGGATTGAACGTGCAACAGTTAGCTAGGGATAAAGGCGTAAGATTGATGGCTATGTGCTTGCTTTGTTTACTACGTCAGACAATTCAGTCACCTGCTGTTTTCGTGCTGTGTGCCTCTGCTCTGTCTCTTTACCCATAATGCTCTGGTACAGGCGGGCTCTCAACATTCCCATGGCCGTCTCTCTGTTCTTCAGCTGTGAGCGGGACTGCTGACATTCAGCCGTTGTACCTGTAGAAACAAGAATATAAAATTATATTCTTAAATGTGATTCTTAAATGAAGCAGGTTCCAGCTAGCCTTGCGAGATCAGGATGATCTTAATTTCGCCGTGAGAATCAGTCTGGAAAGCCTCGGAATCATTTTGAATGTGTCCGAGTAGCAACTGAACTTTCTA